>VMDO01019504.1:0-39581 GCA_007922755.1 Pedetes capensis
CAGGTAAATCAAAAATAGAAACACATTTCAAATAATTGTGTAACATTTTACTAACATCAGCCCTAGTAATAACTTTTCACTCTTCACTTCAGTCACCAACCAGACAGTGCCATTTTTTCAGGATCTCCACTTTATGAGGTACTCTGTGATCCATCCCAGTATAGGAGAGGCCCTGTAGAATAATATGCATTTTCAAGGGGGAAGATGTTTTAACCAGGGGCCATACACAGAGAAAGCCAGGCACTAAAATTCAGTATCTAGCTATAATTCTTCCTTACAAGAAAGTCTCTAATTGAAGGATGAGTTCTCAGACTCTTTCCTAACAGAGTTCTTTTTCTGTTTGGATAAAGAGATTGTCTCCCTAACTTCCCACAGTCTTAAATTGAACTCCCTGATGACCCTCAGCGTAATGAGCTCTTACAGCAGGATGGGATGGGCTTTGTGTACTCCTGGAGAGCATAATGTAGCTTGCCCTGTTGGTTTTTCTGGAGATATCACATTTGGGTCACAGGGTTGAGCCAGTCTGGCTGTTATGGAGTGCAGTTTTATGGGAATAGTTTTATAATGTTAACATCTGCAGGCTGAGAGCTTGATGAAGATATCACCCAGGTTGCCTGAGGAAGACCACTGACTTTGGGAGGTAATTCTTGACAGGTAAACTATTTAGCTCTCTTTTTCCTTGCCTAGGCACAGCCGCCAGTCCCACCATTCCCATCTGTAATGGTAGATGAGATATATGCATATTTTCTCGTCTCCTTATAATGTACATTTTTGGCAAATTTGAGGACAAAGCCAGTACCTTAGCATAACTTTTCTGCTTCCATGGTATGTCTATACAAGACAAAGTGTTAACAGGTCAGAGGATTTCTCTTAAAGATTTCTAGTAAGGCCAGGCACAGTAGGGACCACCTATAATCCCAGTGACTCAGGAGGTGGAGGCAGGAGCAGCGTGAGTTTGAGGCCAGCGGCAGCCTGCATAACTTAGTGAGACCTTGTCTGAAGATAAAAAATTAAAAGGGGGCGTAGTGTGCAGCTCAGTGGTAGAGCACTTGCAGAGTATGCACAAGGCCCTGGGTTCCACCCCCTAGTACTGAGAGAAAAAAAAATTCTTCTAGTGAGGTCATACAGAAGTGACTGGATATGCACATGCCTGCTGCCCTCAGGTCTGTCACATCTATATTCCTATTTACCCTTTCCCACAAAACTTTTCTTGTCCACCTGCTTAAGATTGCAATCTATTCCCACGTTGTTGTTACATGCTGTCAAGTTGGTGTCCAACTCATAGAGACCCTATGTACAACAGATGAAACACTATTGTTGTGCTTCTCTGCTGTTTATAGGGTTTTCAATGGCTGATTGTTTTTTGGGGAGTGGGTTGCCGGGTCCTTCTCCAAAGCCTACAGCACTTGGTGTTCCAAGGTGGTCTCCCATCCAAGTACTAACCAGGTCCAACCCTGCTTAGCTTCCAAGATCTGACAGGATTCGATACCTCATGCTAAATTCCCTTATCTTTATTTATTTGTTTTCCATAGTAATTGTTACTTCCTAACATACTTTATCACTTATTATATTTATTGTTACCTCCTAGTGCTTGAATATAAACTCCACAAGGGAAGGAGTTCTTTCTGTTTATCCCATTGTATCCTAAGTGCCTGGATCAGTGCCTGGTATATAGTATCCCTTGATAAATATTTGTTGAAGGAATGAACTAACATCCCAGTGAAAAGAAAAGTCATTTAGTAGAGTGATGAAGAGCTTGGGATTTGGAGTCATTCCTAGCTTTGCCACTTATCAGCTGTGTGTCTTTAGAAAGTGATCTAACTTCTCTAATCAAGTTTTCTTTATCTATAAAGTACGGATTATGGCATTAACCTTGGAGATGTGTTGTGAAGATCATAAATGATAAATAGGCCACAAAGTGTGGTGGTTAAGAGATAGGGCTTTGTATTTCAATAGATTTGGGTTACAGGTATTAGTTTCAAGTTTTGGTTCTATCATTACCTTGTATAGTTTTTATAAATTTTCTAAGCTTGCTTTCTTCACCTGTAAAATGGATACAATAATATACTCTCCCTCACAGGACAGTGGTCAGAATTTTGGAGGTAATCTCTGTGAAGTGTTTATGAGACTGTCCCACTCTTAGTAAGGGGCTGAGGATGACAGTGTTTGCAGGGTGCTTAACATAATTGCTTATGGTCAGTAATTGCTCAATAAATAGTAGCTTTGAAAATAATAGAGAATAATTTTATTAGAATTAAAAAGAAACCTCCTAAATTTGCTATTTTCATTGCAGTCTCCTTTCTGGGAGGAGATGGAGAAAGACAAATGCCTGAGATTGTCTTTGTGAGATATTTATTTCAACTTAAAAATGGAAAGTAGGAAAATTTTGTATGCCATGCTCCTTTCATTGTCCTGTTATCTTATGATTTCAGGGTTTGTTTTGGAATATTTGCATTTAGTTGCTGTAGAGGCTCTTCTCTAAGTAATTGTGCAGTGGACTTATATTACCTAGATATGTAGTCAGCTGGTTTGAAGCTGATGGGATTGGCCACAATGGCTATGGTCTAGGAAGATTATGCTGTCCCAGAGTCCCGTTGGCTTCTACTTCTTTCGACAGACTTGTAAAAGATGAGCAATGACTCTTCCTACTTATGGTCCTCATTTACTATGTGAGTTTCAGCAAGACACTTCACCTTTGCTGAGAACTAGCTCCTCTAATATGTCTGCCCAGCTGTGATCCTTGCTGTCTTGCTATGAGACCATGGCCAAATTATTCAGCATTGCTCTCTTATTTTATACCTTTATAAATAAACAAATTTAAAAAATGGTTCATATACCATAGAGTTTTATGAGAATTAGATGAGACATTATATGTAAAGGACATTTTAAAAGTACTCAATAATATTTATTCTTATTTTTCTTTATTTAAAGATTGGAATGTTCTAATACCATGATATTTTAAGTGCCTCTTTCTATATTTTGCAAGTTCTAGAATCCAAGTTTCCGTCCATGGTATGTGTCCTTGGGAATCCTGAAAGAACCTGGTAACAACTGTGTCTTCCTAAAAGTAGTCAAACAAATTTGCTTCCCAATTATTTAATGTACTATAACGAAATAACAGATTAACTAGGGATTGTGATTGTGCTCAAGGAATGCTGAAGTGAGGGCAGCTCCTGGGGAAAGGCTGCCAGGCGCATTCAGGAAGTCCAGCGAGGTAGCTTTTTCCTGGTGATCAGGTTTTGGCTGAAAGTTTATTCACACCAGGTGGACCTGGCCCTGTTTTTGGTCTCAAAACACACAAGCCATTCTGACAGTCTGAGCTATAAAAAGCTGTCCAATGAATGATTTTACAACACATAATTAAGCTTTTCTGTGCACTGGAGAGGTATGCCTGCCTAAGTTCCTCTTTAAGGGAGTTAAATGAGTCTAATTATTAGATAGTTGCTTGGTAAGTTTGGAATTGATAAAGGGTTGTCAAGTGATCCAAAGGCTCATGGTATCAGGCCTTGTTAGCCTGCTACTTAATCCCCATAGTGCAGATCTTCTTGACAGGTGTCCTGTGTGCCCACTTGAGTCACTCAGGGCTCCCTGGCAGCACAGGTCAAGTTTGGAATCAGCGCTGCCATTATTTGCTTCTTTGTCCTTTATACATAACTCTTTTGTTGACATACTTCCTCCCCACATCCTTGTGATAAACATATTATTTTTTAATTTTAATTTTTTCATCAAAGTAAAACATATATATTGTTTCACAAATGTAATAGCAGTATAATTCTCAAACTGAAAACCAGTTTCCTGCCCCGTTCTCCCTCTCTTCCTTGCCTCTCATTCTCTGAAAGCAGCACTTTAGAATCTTCCACGGTTGACTCTTGCTGGGTACCTGTACATTTCTAATGGACATGCTTGAATATCTAGTTTAGATATGATCTCATGCCTTCTATGGAAGATAACCACTGAACACTTACTCCATTCTTTCTTTCAATTTCATTCTTCCCTTTCTTTCTAGTGTGGTTATCTTAAACTTTAGTTAAAATCATATTTAGCATTTATATCATGTGGCAACATAGTATTCATGGCAGAGCTACAAGGTACCTGATTACATCTCTTTTCTGTCCTTGTTTGTATTTTCTAATATCTCTCTGGCACATACATTATCTACTCACCCCATCCTTAAATCAACATTAGTGTTTGAAATCATAACTGCTGTGCCTTCACCATACCTAGCAAAATTAGCAACACTGTATTAGTATCATCTGATACCCAGCACATATTCAGATTTCCCTGATTGTATCAAAAATATCCTTTTACAATCAGTTTGAGTAAAGATCTAAATAAGGTCCATTCACTGCTGGGCAAGGTGGCACATGCCTGTAATCCCAGCAACCCAGGAGGTGGTTGCTGGCATATCTCAAGTTTGAGGCCTAAGGCAGCCTATGTAATTTAGCAAGACCTTGTCTCAAGACATAAAATAAAAAAAAGGGCTAGGGGTGCAGCTCAGTGGTTGCACACTTGCAAGGTATGTGTAAGGCCCTGGATTCAACCCCACAGTATTGAAAAAAAGAGGTTCATAAATTGCATTTAGTTGTTATATTCCCCCTTTTTTATTTTATAATGCTTCCTCACTCTTCCTTTATTTGAGATACTGATTGTTGGGTTTTTTTTTTTTTTTTTTGAGAAATTGGATATAGACTGTCCCATATTCTAAATTTAGCTAATAGCTTCCTTAGCATTTCCTGTAACTTGTTCTTCTATATCTCATACTTCCCACAAACTAGTAGTTACAACTAGAGGTTTGATTAGATTAGAATTTAGGGTTTTTTTTGTTTTGTTTTGTTTTTTAAGGCAAAAATTCCTCCATAGGTGGTGCTATGTATACTTCCTGACCATCATGTCACAAGGCAGTAGTTTCTGATTATGCCAACTTCAGTGGTGATTAAGTTATCAGTGGGCTCAGATGGTGTTAGGCTGATCCTTCTAGGACCAAGTTTTCTCTGTCAGCTTTTCTCCTAATGGTTGTAACATTTATTGGTGATCATGGTCTAGATACATTACTGTTTCTGTTGTTAGGTGTCCTTGATTAGTGTCCCACTCATAGCGACCCTCATAGGGTTTTCAATGGCTTATTGTTTTGAGATTACCTCAAGAGTGGATTGCCATGTCCTTCTCCCATTTTTGTGGTGCTGGGAATCGAACCAGGGACCTCAGAGACTGCAGAGCAGTGCTCTTCCAACTGAGCTGAATCCCAACCTGATCCATTATTATATAGGCTCGTATTTGGTCCTTTCGTTGTGCAAGTCTGCCTTAGCCAATCAGTGCTGATTACCTAATTTAACTCCAGAAGGCCATCTTATTTGCTCATTTCTAAATCTGCATTAGAGTCAAGGGACTTCTCTGTGACCCCCATGTCCTACCCAGTAACTGACTATATTTACATGAAAGTAACCACCTTCTAATTATAGTAATTAAATTTTTTATTTGAATCTCTGGTTGAATTTTTGCTGTTAGCTTTGAGTATATAAACAAAAGCAGAAAGTTTTCTTGTCAATCATGTTGAAGGTTAACTGGCTGAAAAAAACCACACTTTTTTAAAGTAGTGAAACACATTCAGAGACTCTGCTTTGCCTTCTGAGACCTCTTTTCTCCCGGGGGAGGGAAACTCTGAAGTCTCTTCTGCCTCTGAGGAAATTGGAGGGAAGCTCCAAGGATGGACACTGATGACACACACAGTCATTTGAGGACATTTTCATTGTCCTGTTTTAGTTTTTACTCCCCTAATTTGCTAAGAAGTCTTTCATGAAGATTTTTCCTCAAGCTTGTTGCATATGAGTTAGCTTTTCCTTTCCTCTGTAATGGGGCTTGATACCCTTTGATGTGTTTTAACAGAATTTAGCTTCTAAATACAGTTCGAAGCTTAGCCTTCTCCCCTCATGCACATGTATGCACATATACATACCCTTAAATATCTCATCTGGTCTGTCTGTCTGTCTGTCTTTCTTTCTTTCTTTCTTTCTTTCTTCTTCTTCTTCTTTTTTTTTTTTTTTCCTGCAAGAAACTGTTCCAGCTTCCATTACAGGAAATTATGGAAGCACTTTGCTTCTCCTCCTCAAGAGATCAGGACACTAGACAGGAGAGGCTGGTACAGGGGACTGTCCTCCCTGGTGTCTCTCAACTGAGAACCTGTTCCCATGCTTTTCAATGAACTCCTTTTAGAGACAGATGAATACTTCATATAAATGCCTGTTCTGTAAGTATAGGAAGAGACAGATTAGCCACTTTGTTAGTGACTTCCAGTATTCCAGAATAAGAACCTCCTCTGAAATACTCTGCAGATCCAAATTCTTACAATATTGGATCTTCTGCCACTTGGAATGACCTTCCAAGTCCCAGTGTCTACATTGTGCTCTTCTTTCACAGCCTGGTCCAGTGACACGCTCCTGGAGTCTACAGTGAGGAGTCAAGTGTGTGCTGTCGAGTCATGTCCAACTCATAGCAACCCTTATAGGGTTTTCAATGGCTTTTTGGGGATTGTCTCAGGAGTTGATTGCCATGTCCTTTTTCCATGTTGCTGTTAGGTACCATTGAGTCATGTCCAACTCATGGTGACCCTCATAGGGTTTTCAATGGCTGATTATTTTCAGGATTGCCTTGGGAGTGGATTGTCATGTCCTTCTCCCATTTTTACAATGCTGGGAATCGAACCAGGGACTTCAGAGACTGCAGAGCAGTGCTCTACCGACTAAGCTAAATCCCAGCCTTTCTTTTTAACAGATCAATAATCAGCCTTTTCTGTCTTTTAACCATAATTAATATTTAATATATTAATAACGTTTAAATTTAAAATTTTAATAATAAATCACTTGAGTAATTTTGTTTTTGTCTAATAGTCAGCTTATATTTCACCTGTGTTTCAAATATGTATAGAGGCTTCTGTTAGTCAGATGTAGAACCAAATCTGCTATTTCAGAAAAGGGAAGAAAAGAACATGTAGAGAAATTAATATGGATGTGGAGTCAAAAGAACTGAATTCAAGGCCCACATCTACCACTTCAGAGTCACTGCTTTAAAGCAATTGCACGTCAATAGGAGTGCAACGCACATCAATAGGAGTGGCAACGCAAAGACATGCAGCAAAAGTCATTTGTAAATCTTATTTAAGACTTAGTTCATCAGAAAGAGAGAAAGGACCTTTGATTTCTGAGTAGTGGTGGATGGAACATGGATGAGCCCTTGAGCTCCCAAAGCTCTTCAAGGTAGTACTGGTGGGGATAGGAGGTCCAGCAGGGACCTGCTTTAGTTGCACTGGGACGGATGAGTGTACAAAGCCCATGGGATATTCAGGGCAGAGAGAACATGTGAACATTGGGAAGGGAAGCCCTCAATATAGATTTGACTTATTAATTCCCTTACAATCTTACCCTGAATCTGTTCTAGTCCTGGATAGAGTCTTCTCTCACTTCTTGCTTCTACTTTCCTCTCTTGGGAACTCTATGGCTGAGTTAATGAAGGTGGCTACTTCTGATAAACTATGACTAATGAGCCTCACATTGGCAATGGAGGACCACCCTCTGTGAAATCATAGGTACTCATGCTATTAATACTCAAGCCCTTTGTAGAGAAAACAGTGAAGCCAAGATCCAGTTCCATAAAATGTTGTCATTCACAGGCAGCTTGTCCTTATTTCAGAAAGACATTGAGATCCCACTTGCTCATGCAGTTTTTCCTTTACCATTGGTCCTGTCTCTCTCTTGGTTGAGCACTGCTCTTTGGGATCAAGGAGTGTGAAGACCATAGGATATGGAGTCCGACCTGGGTTTGACTCCATTTGTA
The DNA here is from genome assembly GCA_007922755.1 of Pedetes capensis. Lineage (NCBI taxonomy): Eukaryota > Metazoa > Chordata > Mammalia > Rodentia > Pedetidae > Pedetes > Pedetes capensis. The sequence goes on from VMDO01019504.1 coordinate 7,828, forward strand.
TGCTTGAAACTTTAGGCAGTTCTTCCCTGTGATCAAGTTACTTCAAAGATTGCCTCTCACAGGTAAGAATCAGAGCAACGTTGTGTTCTGTTGGCTCTTCTGCCTACCGGTATAAGCAGTTTCCTTTATCTCTTATTGGCTTGCTTTTCTCTTCTGTAAACTGACCAAGAATACTGGTTGTCCCAGAGAATAAACTGACCTGGAGAAGAATGTGTGCACAGTAGACATAGGGCTCATGAGTTACCATTATGTTCTTTCTAATACTAGCTACTTCATTTTGTCCTGTGAGATTTAGAATGCCACAATAGTTTTTCTGGTGCTATGCTTCAACATGGGGTATCTAGTTGAGAGAAGTCATTTTATAGTCACATAATGTTGCTGCTTGCTGCAACATTTATCTTTAAGGTATAGGAATAATGTCACCTACCTCGTAGGGTTGTAGCGAGGATTTAAAGAGGTTGTTTGCTTATCACAACACTTGGGTTTGAACCCAAGGCCTCAGGTATGCCAGGCAAATGCTCTTCCTTTGAGCCCTTAGAGGAGGTCATTTAAACAAGACCCTGAGAACAGTGTTTGGCAGTTTTCTTCTCTTAGCCTCTCTTCAGTTTTCATCCTCATCAAATAGCATTTATTAGAAATTAAAGCTGTGGCCTTGAGTGCTTTGACTTTGAATAAAAGGGTGCTAAGGAAAAGTCACTTTAGAGGATGGAGCTACAGGAGCCAGTGTGTGTGTTTGTTTGTTTGTTTTTAAAAAACAATTGTGGTGTCTCATCTCCTTCCCCTGGTCTCAGGCCTGCTGAGTCACTCTTCCAGCCCCTTGGCCCCATGATTTCTGGCTGTGTCTATGGAATAAAGCAAAACCCACAAGAAACCAGCACTAATAAATGGCAGATCATTTGAGGGATTTTTGTTTGCGTTCCTGTGCTTGCTCCCCTGGTAAGATAGGAAACCTTTAATAAGACTTTTCCTAAATAATGTTCCATGTATAATGGAGACTTTTTTCCCCCTCTCTGTTCTCCTAACAAACGATCATTTCATGAGGTTTCTTTTCATTTTTCTTCTTCTTGCCTTCTTCTCAGTACATTCCACAAAGAGCTTATTCCTCTGCTGGTTACTGATTGATGGTTCTGCTCTGTGCGCCCTTTAATTTTGCAATAATCCAACAAGGAGTTGAAACCACAAACTTAAAGAGAATTGACTTATTTACTTGACTAGATTCACTGGAGCAACAGGCAGATTTAGTCATTTCAGTGCTGTACTGGGGAAGGGCAGGAAGAGTCCATGAGAAGGAGCATTGTGTTGTCAATAACTAGACAGAGAAGGGCTTGCTCATACTCGAAGGCCAAAGCAGCAGGAAATTTGTCCTCAGCAGAGATCCCTTTCTAGGCTTTATGGGAATAGGAAGTCTTCCCCAAGACTCACTGCCAGCTCCAGGATTTGGAATTGCATGGGATTTTAGCTATGTGGAAATGGATAATCACTACCCACAGATTCTGTGTCCCCTTTTTCAAAGGGATCATGGTGTACTTTAAAGGGAAACAGCCATAATGCTCCACTGTCACCAGTCCTTTTAAGCCTCTTGGTTGGATGACTTGAAAGGGCAACAACAAACCTCTACCCTACCACTTCTATCCCAGCTGTGTCTTTACTAAGAAGCTGGGTGTGCCACTGGGATGCAGAGGCACTAATATACTTCATGACTTGATTTCCAAACATACCAAGAATCAATTGATGTTTTTTTTTTCTTATTTAGTGCTGCTATGGTACACAGTAACCAGTCTGAAAAATAAAAATGTCATTTCAAATAGGAAAATAAGAATAAAATTAAATGGCTCAAGTAGATTCTAAGTAAACTAAAGTTAGCCTTTATAGGACGTTTAAAAACCATTTATACTTAAGGATAACTCCATACCCAGTGCTGCTCTCTACAGATCCAAGTGAAGCTGGAAATGCCCAAATGAAATTTGTCCTGGCTGTGAACTCCTGTTACAGATCCCAGTGTTGTCTGTGGCTCTACCACATTTAACCCGCTTACTGCCTGCTCTTATTCTGTTCTCATGTGGCAGATTTTCTTCTGAAACTCCCACCATCACATTTTAGCAGAAGTGAAAATATTAGCAGAGTGGTTAGTGGCTGGGACAGAAATAGAATCTAGGAATCTGTGTCCTTTCCCTGGGCATACCTATCGGAGCATGGTTCCTCTCCAGCCTGCAAACTCAGTGTTGCCAGGTCTACTGGACAGAATTCTAACAGTTGACTGATTTCTTTTTGTTACTGAAAGTTTATTACATTCTTAAGCATTTTGTAAGGTTTTCCTTTATATATGATTTTGCATTAAACAACATGGCTCTTTATGTATCTGATATCAGCAAAGGCCTTGCTCTGAGGAAATTAAGCAACAAATATCCATGAGACCATGAGTTTTTATGTTGAGAACCAGCATAGACTGGAAAGCCCAATAGACTTGCTTTGAATCAGGCTCTTCCTTGGTGCTAACTGTTTAATCTCAGAAAATTGTTCAGCTTCTCTGAACCTCTGTCTTCTCATCTTGAAAACTTGGATAATAATGTTTCTCTCATTGAGTTGTGAGGATGAAATGAGCTAATGTATGTTAAGTACTTGATACAGGATCTGATACATAGGAAGTGCTCAATCAATACTAGTTTCCATACTTCTCTGTCTGCTCATGTAGAATGGAGTCAGGGATACAGAAATACGTAAAATCTCATAAAGTTTATACTGCAGAATAACACACATGACATACTAGAGAAAAATTCTTATAGTTAGTTATTTGGTACTGATGCTAAAGTAGAGCATTAAGAATTGTGAGATTAGTTGAAGCTAGAATAGTTAGGAAATTTTTCATGGAAGAGATGGGATTTGAATTGGCCCCTGAAAGATGGAAACTTAAAGAAGAGTGAAGGGGAACATTTCAGACTAGGGCATTTGAGATGGGAATAAGAGCCAGGGGAGTGAACCATGAGGCATTCAGAAATTTGAATGAGACTGTCACGACAAAGGTACCATTTGGTATGCACCTGTTAGATGCTAGGACCTGTCTTAAGTATTTTATATGCTAACTCATTCATCCTCGAAGTAGATGTGATTGCCATGTGAATTAGGCAGTGAAGAAACTGAGGCACTGAATAGTCAACCTGAGTAGGTGTGGAATGGGTGTTCCACAGGTTTTAGGCAGTAGAGCTGAGATGGGAGGCCAGGAGCTCAGAGCCCACACTTCTAACACATGGCAGCCCCTTCATTTAGTTCCCAGCTTCCTTTACATGCTAGTAAGGATCAGCTAGGACCATTCTGTGAACAAATTCTGAAAAGTATAGAGTACTGTGGTGTCATTATCCTTGTTGGTGTTGTCAGTTGAGAGGGGACAAACAGCCACCTGAAGATGAGGGAGGGGATATACAGGATGCCAACACCCGTGTGCAGTCTGAGCTATCACACAGCCTGCCCCCTCGCCATCCCCTCTAGCAGCAATGAGGTCTGATGCAGCCTCTCATTTCCTCCTGGCTAGTGCTCCAGGTGGTCATTTCCAAGCCACCAGATTAGGTATCGGAGACTAAAAACTTGTTTGTCACCTGGCATGGAGGCCAGTGCCTCAAGTGAGAGGTGCCCTTGGCCAGGATACTCATTTTAATGAGCCTTTATCATGTGATTGTGATTGGGAGTTGGCTCATTAGTGGCCTTGACTCCAAGGGCCTCAGTGTGGAAGGAAGCCTGCCCCAACTCACCAGGTAAATATTTGGCTATTTAATATATTTGTTCTGGACCTATTCTTCTTGTGTCTCTCCTGTGTTGACTCTGTTTAATTGTAGGTTATTATTGTCTGCCTATACTGATGTCATTTATTTAAGTATGGATACAGAAGCATTATTTCATCCCCCCTTTAAAAATAATACTTACACAATATCCTTGAGGACATCACATAGATAATTTTTGTCTAAAAGCATATCTGAGGCTGCTGACTTAGAGATTTGTTCCTAGGCAGACCTTTGGAACGGATAGTGAAGGACCTTCACTCCCTCCCATTTTATGCTACAGATTCATTCTGGAAATAGCATTGATTGTGCCTATCTAGTCAGTGAGTTTGGAGAGCCCTTGGAGGCTAGGATACCATTTGTACTGGTGGCATAGAGATACAAAGAGGTAGATGAGCATTGACTCACCGCCATGGGAGGTTTCTCCGAGGCTTCTCTGGGCTTCTATCTACTGTAAACCACTGTAAATGTATCTGCGATGGGGATTGGATCAAAGTTGGTGTGTATCAGGTTGAACTCCCCCAAGAGCTGTATTTTCAGGCCTCTGGGGAGCAAGTGATTCAACAGAACTGTTTTCTTGGTCTCGGATGAGTTTAAGGAAGGGAAATCAGTTAATACCAGCCCTCCATGAAAGCTGTGTCTTTCTAATCCTGTTTGCAAATCAAAGGGAGGGGAATCCCCAGCACCCCAACATACACGTGAATAGAAAGCACCATCAAGTAACAAAAACACCTAAAAAGGTCAGCAGAAACCCAGGGGGCTGTTGGAAATTCACCTCCCTGCCTTTCTGTGGGGCTCAGTGGGCAGGGGCAAGGAAGTGGGCAAAGACAACCAAACAAACTTCATGCAGAAGTGACTTGGCCACAGAAAAGGCACAGCACAGCTGGTAGGAAAGTTTCTTCCACGTCTGTGTGCACCTCAGAGTCATCTGACAGTTGGCCTTGTTCTTTTCCACGCCCCGGCTGGCCAGACTTCCTTAGCCCTGTGCAAATTGCGAAATTGCACCTCATTGGCAAGCACACCATTGCAAGCCACTGTGGCTGCTGTGTCTTAGCTCACCACTGGTGTGTGCATTTCCCATAGGGGGCCCAAGATCACTGACATGATGTCACTGGGTTTGGCTGAAGGTGGAAATAGCCCAGCCGTCTGTACCATGTAGACTCCTCACAACTGTCTCAGCCCCTACAGAGACCTGGAAGCAACCCACACGTGCTAACTGCAGCCCTTTGGGGCCAGGCGAACAGCAAGCTCACAGTGAAACTAGAGATCTTCATGCCTGTGGCCACAGGACCACTGCTGCCTGCCCCAGGGTTTCCCCCTCGAGCGTAAATCTCAGGAGAAGCAAGCCAGAGTAAGCCTCCCCATTGCACTACAGTTATGCCCTGCAGTTGTTCTGACCAAATGGCAGACACAGTCCTACCTTAGTGCATTTCCTGTGAACTCAGTGGCAGAGGTGCTGGCTGCAGTGCAGTGACAGTGGTCTTATTACCACTCCCCTTCGTGGGTATGCAGGCAAGGAGGGGGAGATTCGGCTCTCCCTCCGTCTGCCCTGCCTACTGGAACCCCACTCTTCTCCCAGGACTCTCCTGTAGGCAGTGAGCTTCTTTAGCTTTGCAGTGGACTTTGCACTGTAGTCCACTGGAGGGATTTTCCCGCAGGGTCCATAAGAGAGGCATGAATTTTCTTACGAGTGAAAGCACTCTCACCACAAACACAAATAAGGTCAAGTTATCTCTCTCACCCTATCTTCCCTCCTTTCTACCTCAGCCACTGAGTAGGCTGGCTTTCTTCACGTTTAAGATGGTGAGACTCAATGACAAAAGGTGGAGTTTTGAGTACACCGCTAGTACTAGTGAGAGTTGAATCATGGTAGCATCTTTCTTAGTGGCCTGCCATGTTAACAGTCACAGTACATGTAGTCTCTTCATAGTCCTTGTGGACTAAGGTACATAGGGGTTAGGCACATTTCATAGAGATGCATAGCAGGTTAGCGACAGAGCTAGAAATAAAAGGCAGGCTACTGGCATCCCACAACTATATTTTCTTTGAGCCAGATTGAAATTTGGTCTTTTATTACAAGTATTTCAAAAGGAAAAATCCCTCTCAGCCTTTCAGATCTTCCCAGAAAACAGTTGTCATACTGTCCTTCAAGATAGAAATAGCAGGCTGGAATATTAAAACCTTATCAGTTCTTTATAACTGACAGTTGATATCCTCTGAGCTGAAGCAAAAAACAAAACAAAACAAAACACCCCTTTTTTTTCATCATGGAATGAGTTATAGTTTTCCAGAACTTGGCAAAACTAAGCCAGTGAATAGTAAAACCAGATTTGTTTTTCTGATGCTCAAATTCCAGAATACTTGGTTGACTTTTCTTCACAACAAATACTAGATATCTCTTTCCAAAGCTGGAAGTGGGTGCGAAAGGAGTGGGATGGGTGGGGCCTGAGCCTGGGAGCATAGCCCTTCAGACCTGCTTAGGGGATCCTACCCTGTTCTTACCCTGTTTCTTCAGTCTCTTGCCCTCCTTGTTTTCCTTCCTCACTCTCTGTCCTGTGTCCCTCTCACCATGGTTTTGTGGCAGCAGATTAGGGCAGATATTGTCATGGTTGGGAAGCAAGAGGAGAACATAATGAAAACCACTCCAGGGTCTTTCTCTCAAGGGTTGGTGATGAAAGGACTCAATGAACCTGAACAGTTTCTCACAGGAAAGTTCCAGCCTCTTGTCTCCTTAAAATCAAGGCATTCCATAGCCTCAACAGAGCCTGGATTAAAACTCAGACTTTCCAGTTTATCCAAGGCCTCTGGATAGAAAGGCCAGGTCACTGTCATATCTGGCAGTTAGGATCATTTACGATACTCAAAGTAACATTTTTTAAATGGTGCCTGAAGCATATAGACCATTTTTATACAAAAAGGAAGATAACTATCCCCTCAGAACCAATCAAAGGCAGCACCAGGCCCCAGGCACATGGTGAGTAGAATTTACACCCACAGTTCTTGCTGCTCTTTCATGGCCTGGTCCTTTTACCCAGTGGGCTGCTTGTTCACCTGCAAGCTGGAAGTATCAGGACAGTCCCTGTGCTCAGCCCTACTGGCCCACTTAAAGATATTTTGAAACTTCTCTGATTCTTTGTGTCAAGTTGTGGCCTGTTTCTGCCAGGGGGTGGGCAGAGGAGGAAGTGGTTTTCTTAGGGGCATAGAAATGCCCAAGATGCCTGAGGCTGCTTCATGGTTTCTCCAGCCAGTCAACCTCTTGAATTGTTGCACATAGACACAAATTCCATTAAGAGCTTAGTTTTCAAGCTTCCTACAGCCTCAGAAATGACAAGCCACATGAATTGGGGGCCATTGAAAACCACCAGAAAGACTGACACAATTTACGTAGGCTTTTTTTCACACTTGAGTTTCATGGGTGAAGCTGTATGCCTATTTGGCATAGCGTTATTTATTAGAGTCACAAGACTGAGCTTGTTATGACGTGGCATTTTGACAATCTATTTGTGTGTGTCTGGATATTAGACCCCTTTGTTCATGACTTTTATAGATTGAATTCTCTAGGCCAGCACATCAAGGTGTGGAAAAGTCACCTGTTCGTGGGCCTGGGCTATCTGCTCCTCTGCCTGGTATTGCCTTAGGAAAAAGAGGAAGCAGGGAGGCCTGAAGGCCTCTCTTACCTGAGCTGTTGATATCAGGCAGGTGACTCTAGTTCCCTACTCAGTGGAAAGTGGGGATTACAAAATTTTCCTCTCACCTGACCCAACAGAAAGCTAAGTGATGATGTTTGTCATCTTCATGGGTCCTTTAAATAATTTGACTTACAGATATTGAGTTATTATTTTGCCATTAATATTTCTTTTGCTGACTGAACAGACCAGGTATCACATTTCAAACTATTCTGTCCCTGGCTGACTGCAAACTCCCTTTTCTCTGTCATCTTCTAAGAGTCAAGTAATAGGACGTTCTTCTATCAAAGGCTGTGCCTTTAGGCCTGACAGTTCCTCACTCCATTTTCTCCAAGGCCATGCCATTTTCTATTCTGTCCAGATTGTGCCAGTATTCATGGTGGGCTCCAACATACTAAATAACTCTTCACAGCAGCCCCCACAAAGATACTTCTAACCTTTCAGTGTAGAGTGGATCAGATGTGACACACACTGTGGCCCTTAGGGCAGAATGTGTTCTGGACTAGGACCTATAAGCTGGAGGATGGTCTGAGCATAGCCTAGATGTAGTCTTGCTATATTACAACTGAAGACAGGTGGTCTGCACTGGATACATACACAAATGGAGAGTCTAGATTAGTTGGTCTAGTATCCTGACCTTAAGGCCTAATGACCCTTAGGACTCATTCTACTCCCACCCTCTGAACTGATCACAAGGCATTTTCTGTTTAAGCTGTCTTTTTAATACTTAGTGGGAAAAAAGTCATATATTTTTGTTTCTTTATGTGTTGGTTGGGTTTTCATGTCCAGGACCCTCTGCCTTATGACCAAAACCATACTGTTTCCCAGGGATCTGCCTTACCAGCTTACTTTAACTTTAATTGGTAGTCTTTCCATCTCTTTTCTCTAGCTTACAAGCCCTTCTTTCTGCAATAGCAGGACTTATTGCACTGTTGATGAATCTGTACCATGATTTTTCTTCTTTTTTAGAAATCTTAATTGTTCCCTTAAACTGCACATGAACATGATACCACAGTTCACAGAAGGGTTGACCAGGACACAGTTACAGAAGCTAGATAATGTAAAGGGAAAGTTGGAAGCCAGGGACATGATATTTGAAGAAATAACCCTTCACCCCATTTTGCCTTGGGAGGGAGCATTAACAGTGGCACTCAAAGTCTGTGTGACATTTTATGGGGGGGGGCATTTTGTACACAAGCATACCTCTCTAAGCATCCTGTAGCCAAGGAAGCCATCCAAGGAAGTCTTGGAAGTAAGTAGTCTCTCCATAAAAAGCTGAATTGAGACAGTAGTTACTCTATACAACTTTAGGACTTCTTATTCCCCCAGTAAGGTGGATGGTATTCCTCCTGATGAGTAAACTTAAAGCAGGATTCGGTCTCCTCTTGGCCTCAAACGTGATCATGACAATTAAAAAATGTCTTTCCCTTTGTCCAAGAGTCCTACTCTGGCCTTTGGATTTATAGTTGATGGTAGTGGGGGTGTGTTGTATGTTTTCAATTAGCAATACTTCTAGGTAAATGGCAAAAATAGGAGATGCACTTTCAATTAAAGTTTTATTGCTTTTAAAAATATAAGCAGCAAATATTTGTTCTTTGTTAGCAATGGGCTATATGCCATATAACAGGGAATTAGACTTCTGTTTATAATTTGTGTGGGATGAGCAGCTATCTTATTTTATTTTTTAAGGCTTTTTAAACTGATATGTAAAAACATCAATGTTGTACATATTAATGGGGTACCATGTAATGTTGGGAATCAGTCTTCTAAATAAAAAAGGTACAAATCAACAAAGGATAACTAATACTAATAATGGGAGTAGCATTTACCATAGGCTGAGTAGTGTGCTTAAGGACTTTATTCAGCTTAATTCTCAAAACCCTGTGAGTTGAGTGTTACCACATCCAGAAAGGTTATGGTACTTGCCCAGTGTCATACAGGTAGGAAAGGGTAGACCCCAAAAGCTGAACTCAGGTCTGTCTGATTCCAAAGCCCTGGTCTAACCACTGTACAAAATGTTCTTATACAAATTTAATAGAGACTCAGAAGCCCCAATCTTTCCAATGGAGCAGAACCCCTCTGAAGTATCAGAACTCATTTTCAGAAACCAGATAGTGGTAAGACTCTGCATATAACTCGTAGTTATAAGTTATTTTAAGAGCACAATTTTCATGTCTAAGGATTGCCACAGGGGAAAATAACATCTGTAGGCTTCTGCCCAAGTTGTGGTTATTTGTAATCAATGCTTTTGGAAATGTTTCTATTCTATCATTTTGCTGAATGCAGATTTAGAAAACCACACACTTCAGTAAGATAATGTGATTAGAAAACCCCTGAGTTTTGGTGCTGTATATCCTGTCAGTGATTTGGCTTTAAGACTCAATATAAAGGTAGAAGATTATTAGCAAAACCACTTGAGAGCTCATTCTTTTGCCACTGGAGAGTGCAAATGTTCTCATCTCCATCTACTTTTCCAGTGAAAGTGGGAATGAAGGTGGGTATATTTTTCTCTTTTTTCCAAAGGTGTTGGGGATAAAACCCAGAGCTGTGCACATGCTGCATAAGCACTCTGCCACTGAGCTACACTCCTAGCCCAAGGCAGGTATTTTTGAAGTCATGTGTAGTTTCTTTTTAAGTTCTTCAGGGTGTCATTTCATTAGTTCTGTACAATAAAACCATCATCTCAGTACAAGTTTCCATTACAGGACCAAAATTGTGAAAAAGTGATCAAATTATTTTGGTTGATACCTTATCGCTTAATTTATATATTTCTAGAGAAGGCATAGAGTGTTTTTACCTCTTAATGTCCCCTATGTAGTGACATGTTTTACTTTGCATGGTAGGTACTATATCTAGTGATGTTTTCTTTCTCATCCTATTACCATATTACTGGAGTTTTGGTCATCCTTACCAAGCCATCATCTAGAAGAATCTCGTAAAAATGAAAAATTACCTACTTAGATCTCTCAGAAGTTACATGATTTTTAAAACTAGGACAGACAGATACATTATTTTGTTTCTTAGTAGATAAAAAAGATAATGCTTTAAGAGCAAGGTCAGTATCTTATAGGACTTGCTTCAACTAATTATTTCTTTCTTACAGTGACTTTTACACAAATTCTTTGTGATTAAGTAAAATTTAGAACTAAAATTAGTAAAAATGATCAGATACCAAAATATTTACTAATATAGAAATTATGATCTAGTATTCTGTTATTCCTGCAACTGTAGCCCTGTGGCATCCGATCCCATCAGATCTCGGAAGCTAAGCAGGGTCAGGCCTGGTTAGTACCTGGATGGGAGACCGCCTGGGAACACCAGAAGCTGTAGGCTTGGGAGAAGGACCTGGCAACCCCCTCCCAAAAATCAATCTGCCATTGAAAACCCTATGAACAGCAGAGAAGCACTGACCATAGTGTTTCGCCTGTTGTATGTAGGGTCGCTATGAGTCGGATACCGACTCGACGGCACCTAACAACAACAACAACAATTCTGTTATTACAACTAATTATTAGAAGCATGTGGCAAATCTTAATTAACCTACATGTCATTTTGAATGAAATAATTGGCAACAGTGGCTTACATATTTACTAAGTGTCAGGCACTATGTTAAGTCCCTTACATTGATTATCTTACTTCCTTCTCATAACAATCCTATAAGACACATATTATTTTACCTGTGGACACATGGAACTCAAAATTTTAATAACTTTTCCAAGGAATACAGTGTCAGTCAGAATCTGAACCCAGTTTTATTGAATTCCAAAGTTCATGCCCTATATTATGAAGAGAGAAATGAACACAATTCCTTAAATATGAATAGTTGTTTCTTTAAAAATAGCCTATTTGACCATTCTGAGTCATTTTAACTAAAGATATAACTTATGTGATTTTTACCAGACCAGATGAAAGTAGCAATAAAAAGAATGCAAGGAATAAGATTAGCAAATACTGAGAGGGATCCTCTAATACCCGATCAGTGCTGCAGAGTAACTGATGACTCATGAGTCCCTTGACACATGAAGACCTTAAGAGGTTGTCTCTGCTAATAGAACATCTCTTAACTTGACCTTGCCATCCTGCTCCTCTCTCAGCCCTCAATTAAGCTGCCGTTGGTACAGGATTTATAATGTGTCACTGGTCCATTGAGGAGACAATGACAGAGGTGTGGTAGAAAAGTTGGATAATATAAAATGGAGACAATTTCCCTATCTGTTCACATCAGGGTGGCAACAAAACCATAGCTGACTCTCAGGATAGGCCATGACAATCCTACTAGATGCACACTGCAAGCACTGAATTGGGCAGTGGATGCCAAGTACCTTTATCACAGGGAATATTTCCACTGAGTGACCAAGATGCTCATAGTTGCTATCCATGATGTCAGCTCCCCCAAACCTTCAAAAATGATCATGATGTTGAGCATGTTGCAATTTTCCAGGAGACAATCTGCATTTTATTGTTCCTTTAGGTTTCTAAATAATAGAGTAGATTTTCTAAATGATGATTTTTAAGGAAAATAAAGTTCCTTGACTTTGCCAAATGTGAAAATTGTAGTAGTGGACCACATGGAGTATATAGGTTATTTTTTTGTTTTTGTTTTTGTTTTGTTTTGTTTTGTTTTGGTACTGGGGGTTGAACCCAGGACCTCGCACCTGCATGCTCTGCAAGTGCTGGACCACTGAGATGCACCCCCAGCCCATTTTTTTGACTTTTTGAGACAGGGTCTTGCCAAATTATGCAGACTGCTTCTGGTCTCGAACTTGCAATCCTCCCGCCTCCGCCTCCCAAGCCTCTGTGATTACAGGCGTGCGCCACTGCGCCCGGCATGGAGTATATTGTTTTAGAGTCCTTTCCAGGTATTTTAAGTGTTATTAACTTTATTTAGTATAGATAGGATTGTGTTAACTTGTGTTTTCAATGCATAGTGAAACTTCATACTTCTTTTGTTAGAATTCAACTAATTTAAAAGATGACTTATTTTTTTAGAGATAATCTTATTCTTGTTTCAAAAATTTGGAAATAAAACTCTGACTTTTAAGGTAACAGGGGAAGAAGCCACAGACATCCAAATTTAAATGATTACTTTTAGTCAGAACCAACAATATCTTAGGTCATGGATATAATTTGCAAAATTAAAGTTAGATAAAAATGTGTACGTGTGCATCTTAATTCCAGTTAGCCTTCTGTTTTTTAGCTAATGTGATAACACCTCAATTCCAATTTTCTCAGCATTTCAGAAGAATTGATTAGCCATTTAAGCTCTGAACAAAGTCAGCCTGTTTTCTGGGTTTTGAATAACTGATAGGCCTTGCCTGAAGATAAGCTGGTGGAAGTTAGGGCTGGGGTTTTCCTACCTGGGTACTTATCTGTCTTCTTCTAAGCCACAGTCTGCCTTTTGATAGCTCTAATAATTAATTTGGTCTTCTCTCTCTCTCTCTCTTCTCCCTTCCCCCTCCTCCTATCTGTCTGTTCATAGGTTATCTTGACGAATCAAATTACAACCCATCTAAGAGGAGCCCTCACTTCTCAGGCAGACCTGGTGTCTCCGGCTGATGATTTGTCCCTGTCTGAAGGTAAGGGATCTGTCTTGGAGAGGCTGAAACTTGACACTGACGCACTACCCCACTGCCTCTTGGCCTCCTGTTGAGAGCCCAGAGACATGGCAAATGGCTGCTGGCCAGTGCAGCCCGCTAAAGCCTGGTTATTTAGGTTTGGCCACCTTGCCTACACCTGAAGTCTTGTCTTTGGAGAGTCTCCTGCCCCGTCTATGTAAGCAAGCTCCCTTTTCAGCAGAGTGAGTCATCCTCACAGGCATTTGTCTTCTCCATCTTGAGGGAGGCTTGTCTGTTCTGCGGGTTGCCTTAGGTTCTCAGTGGAGGGCTGGCAAACTGTTAAATGACTGTTTCTGAGACTCATGCTCAAACGCTGCCCTTACTGGTGGTCCCTTAGCACTGAGCCTGTTTGTACTGAGTACCTTTGGATGGGCTGGAAATGTACACTGGTTTCATGTGCAGGGGATGTGGCATTCCTGATCAGCTTTACAGAAAGATTAAGAAAAAAAAAACCTCTGCTATAGAAAATCTGCAGATTTTTCTCTACCCTTCCCTTGCTAGCAAAGGTCAGTCTGGCTATGGTTTTGATGACAATGAGCTTTACATAGCTAGGGGAATTACATCATCAAGCTATAGGGTGGTTTTTAGTTTTATTGAAAGTTTTTACTTGACATTTCTGAGATCTTTTAGTTGTAGTTGAATTTTAGGCATGATACTATGCGCCTGGGCAGATAGATATTCATGGTTCTTCAAGGCCCTTCTTCCCTTTCCACTTTCTGAGAATTGGTTATGATGAAAAACAGGGGACTTTCAGGCCTAGTAAGCCCCTGACTGACTGCCCAAGTGGTCTTCCATTTATAGTCTTAGAAATTGCAAGGATCACACCCCTGCTTCTTGTTGGTGTCTTTCAGAGTAAAAGCTAATGGCATATTTATAAAGGCTGTAAAATGCTCTGTCTCCTCTTTCTATATTCAGCAATACATTATCATCTTCTTGCCACCAGGGCTGAAAATCTGAATCATCTAGAACTGATTCCCTCTCAAACTCTTTGCATTATCTGGTTTGCTTTAATTTTTCTTCCAGATATATCTTTCCTCTGTCCCCTCTTTTATGTAATTTGTGTTCAGATCAATAGATTTATTAAACTCACAATTGGGTCATTTAAATAAAATCCAAGAGATCTTTCCAACTGTAGTCTCTAGCATTTTCATTCTGCTACTATAAAACTGGGCTGGGATTTAGCTCAGTGGGTAGAGCGCTGCGCTGCAGTCTCTGAGGTCCCGAGTTCAATTCTCAGCACCGCAAAAATGGGAGAAGGGCCTGGCAATCCACTCCCAAAGCAATCCCGAAGTACTCAGCCATTGAAAACCCTATGAGGGTCGCTATGAGTCGGATACCGACTCAACGGCACCTAACAACAACAACTATAAAACTGGGGTTTAGCTCATCTGGTAGAGTGCTACTCTGCACTCTCTGAGGCCCTAGGTGTAATCCCTAGCACTGCAAAAATGAGAGAAAGATGTGGCAGTCCACTCCCAAAGCCATCCTGAAACAACAGTCATTGTAAACCCTATCCCTACTCAATGCACCTAACAATAACAACAACCACATTAAACTACCCCAGTCCAGCTTCTTTCATGATGTCTATCTCCTACCCAGAAAGCTGTGAATTGTCCTTTCTGAGAATGGGCTAACATCAGTAAGCTACCTGAAAAATACTCAGGGATTTGGGGGTTTGTTATAATCAGCCATTTACACAATGGGAACCAGAAAATGCAAAAACTCAGGTGGTTTTCTTTTCTTTTGGGTGTACCAATTTCCAGAACACCACTAGATAAGATTAATGCTTCTTAATCTTACAGATCTGCCTTTCTTTCCTGTTCAACCCACCAATTCCTCATGCGGCAGTTGTACCAGTATTCTGCCAGCCCTTCCTACTCTTGCCTCCACACCTCTGCAGACAGCTCCTTGTCTCTAGAACAGTGTTTCCTTTTTCCACTTTGATGGCTCTTCTCTTCCTGGGGCCATTCTCTCAAGGCTTAAAGATGGCCTCCTGAATGAAATGTCTTCACCTGTATAATTGACCTCACTCCCTCTACCTCCTCTGTTGGCTTTTCTACCTGCTCACGTATGTAAAGAAAAAGTCTAGAAAAATTAATTCAATTTTTCCTGATTTTTTGGCTACATTGGCAGATTTTGAAGGACATGGACTGTGTTATATTCTTTTTTTGTGTCTATGTTTTGCCCCAGTGACTAGCAAAGCTCTAGGCATATTGTAAACAGTAAATAAATGTGAAAGGGGCAGCACAGTAAATACTCTGGAAGAAGAGTGGCCATGAAAACCACATAAAGCATCTAGGAACATGATTAAAAGTTGTTATAATTATTACACATACACATGAACACATGCACACACACATTTATTCAACCCTAAAGAGACTAGAAGGGAATATCTTGCTTCCTTATTTAAAAGTCAATAAGTAATAGCCTGCAGCCATAGCACTGTGGTGTCCAATCCCATCAGATCTCAGAAGCTAAGTAGGGTCAGGCCTGGTTAGTACTTGGATGGGAGACAACCTGGGAACACCAGGTGCTGTAGGCTTGGGAGAAGGACTGGGCAACCCACTCCCCCCAAAACAATCAGCAATTGAAAACCCTGTGAATAGCGGAAAAGCACTGACAATAATGTTTCGCCTGTTGTACATAGGGTCACTATGATTCAGATACCGCCTCAACGGCATCTAACAACAACAAGTAATAGTATTCCCCTTGTCTTAGCTTCCTGCTTTATATTAAGCAAAGAAGAAGAGCAAAAGAAATAACATTGGGCTCCAGCATAACTGCTACAACAAGATGGTGACATGTTCACCGTAAAGGGAGAGTTAGTTCCCAGATTATAGCAACTTTTCCTTAATATGAAATTCAAGAGAGAAGAGAAACAATTGTTTTTTCTTAATCTTTTCTTGTATAGCTGGTCAGGTAAAGAGGACATGGAAATATTTTTCCTAATATCTATAATGAAGCTACTTAGTAAATTAAAATGAACAAATTTGGGTTGTGGATGTAGCTCAGTAGTAGAGTATTTGCCTAGCATGGGTGAAGTGCTCTCCCAAAAAAAATATAAAACATATTTTTTAGACCATTTATCCCTATTCAACACATTGTAATGGTTAAGTTCATATGATATGCTTATATGAAATCTATAGCATATAAAGCCTATAGCCATACCAACCATGGTATCTGATCTTGTCAGATCTTGGAAGCTAAGCAGGTTTGGGCCTGGTTTGTACTTGGATGGGAAAATGCCTGGGAACACCAGATGCTGTAGGCTTGGGAGAAGGACCTGGTAGCCCACTCAAAAATCAATCCACCATTGAAAACCCTATGAATTGCAGAGAAGCAGTGGTGTAATGCTGGGCATGGCACAGTGTCAGGGAGTATTTTGTAGGTAGGGTTGCTATGAGTCAGACCCAACTGGATAGTACCTAACAGCAACAACACAGCATATAAAATATAAATTGCTTTATTATTTCAAGTATTCATTCTATCAGCTTTGCCTGTGTGTTAACAGGGTTTTTTTTTTTTTTTAATCGTTTTGACCCTCAGTTTCCTCTTCTGTCCAGTGTTAGGTTGGATGAATAAAAGATTGTTCAAGTCTTTTCCAGCTCTTGACATAAAAAGATCATGAGGTGTGTCTGTAGGTCAGAAGCACCCACCCATGATGAGCTTTTAGTTCTGACTTACAGAGCCCTGTAATAGTTTCAGCGGCAGAGCATGGGGCATTGCCTAAATACTGCTCCCTTGAAAACAGTTTTGGGGTGAGAAAAAGCGGCAGAGAAGCCAGTGATAAAATGGTCTGAATTGACTTAAGTACCCAGTAGGTGCTGATGAAGTGCCTTCTGCAGAGGAGGGAAGACAAGTGACCTGGCCCAACTGAGAGATCTCTTCAACCCCAGCAGATCCTGTGCTATTAATATCTGCCAGCTGCAGGCCCAGAGCATCCCCCTGCTGAGATCAAAGAAGCCCCTATCTTAGCTGGAACAAGGTCATCAGCACAGGGCTGTAAAAGTGAGCCCTGGCTGGCTGGAGGGATGGCTGTGGGGGAGATGTTAGGAAATGGGGAGGCTCTCTCACGCTCCTTTAATCTCAGCTGACCAGCTGTTGCCCTCCCAGTGTTTGTAAAGTTCTTTGTTTTTGTGTTGCTGCGTTCCCCACCCCCCTTATTATATTTGTGGCTGGGTTTTTGCTTCGATGAAGTAGGCCCAGTGTTCACTGCTTGAGTCCAGGGTATGATTCCCTTCACTGGGGTTTCATTCCTCAATGTTGAGTTATCCAGTTCCCCAATGGGAAAGCCCAAGCAGGGAGAAGTAGATTGCAAAGGCCAAGGACTTTAGCAACATTGCTTTCGCCCCAGAGCTTGTTCCTTGAGAAGGAATGAGAGAGCAGATTGAACTCTCCCCATTTAGTTAAAGTAACTCCTCATATGTGTTGTGTGCTTGTCAGTTTGCAGCCTGCTTTTCAGAAACTATCACATTCATTTGGGAAAATGGAACTTCCAGAACTTACACAAATTGATAAAAGTTGCAGTCATCCCATTTGGTGTGTTTCTCCATCCCATTTGTTTGCACACACTTCTGGTTGGGTGTATATGTGGAACAGAAGCAGAGAGAGCAAGAGACAGACTGACAAGTCTAGAAGTGTATGCAGAGTGAGAAAGAACAATACGGGGGGAGCTGTTGCAGGTAGGCTAACATATCAACGCCAACCTTTCTGAAGATCCTTATAATTACATTTAATCTAGAGCAACATCAGCAACATGGCCATTCTTCTACCTCTGTACATCAGAACTAAAATCCCATTGGTTAGTGGAGGTTCTGGATCTTTGTGCTCACCTCGTAAGCCTGTAATATCAGAGCTGGCAAAGACTTTAGCAATGTTCTATTCACCCAACCTATTATTTAACAGAAGAGAGGGTCAGAAATAAGGATTTGGGACTTTATATTGTACATTGTTCTAGACCAGACACTACCATTTCATAGTATTTTCTTCTTCAGTTTCAATTTTATTGGCAAAAACTCCAGCATATAGGTCTCATAGAGTTCAGTGATTGATTATTGTGACTGTTCAGTTTCTGGGCCATTGCCAAATCTTATTTTGGCCATTGAAGACACTAAGATGTGTTGGATATCAATTACAGGGAACTTCTCTTTTCCTTGTATTGATCATTAGAGAACGGATCTAACAATACAGCTGGGCTAAGATGTTGTATCCTATTCTGACCCAGGATTTGAGCAGAACTTGCTGAGTCCTATGTACGGGGGCACAGTTGGTAGGTGATATTGATGTATAGTGATAGTTGAACCTTGTTCAAGAATAAAGCTCTGCTCAACCTAGACATTTAGCTTTCTTTATTCTGGTGATTTAACAGCATAGCAATCACTTCAGTGTAGTGACGTAGCCTACTTCAGGGGTGGCTTCACGGAAAGGAAGACATTATTAGGCTGCCGTCATGGCATTCCCAGGATATAGCATGCTGTTATCTTTTCATCTACATTAAGAGTTTTTAATAGATTATAGCACATGAAAACTAAAAAATAGAAGTGCATGGAAAGGTAAAGGAAAGACTACCAGAAAAAAAGAAGTACTTAATAGAAACCAAGGGTAGTTTCTAGTTTTAGTGCTGGAAGCCTTTCTATTCTGGTTAAAGTCAGGGGAATTGATGGCTGATTTCATATGCAGGAGAAAGTATTTTGGGATTCAGATTCCCTAACAAACCATCCCTGCAAAAAGCTGGAGTCCATTTGAAAGATTATATGCAAGTGTGTGGGTTGTGTCTCTTTTAAAATAAATTCAGCAAGTAAGAACAGCTCAGAATCGTTGGGGCAAATCAGGGACTCATGGTTGTGAGAGAAGCAGACTTCAAAGCATGGTATGAATTTTCAAGTTTTATTTCCACTCTTGCTTTCCAGCTGGATCTGCTCTGGATTTACTGCAGGATGTTTGAAAATGTGGCTCCCTGCTAATCTCAGACAGTTGCTATGATCAATGGTTTCTTTCATTTCCGATAAAAAACACTGGCGTTTCTGCTTAAGTTGTGTGTACTTCAGCTTTATTATTTTAGTTGTGATTTATTGTTTTGCATTACCCAAATTTGTAATCCATTAACCACAGACTTTTGGGCGGGTTGGTCAAGTTAGCAGAACTCTCTCCACACGTTAGCTTCAAGGCCCTTCAAAGCCCATTCTCAACATGAAGTTCATACGTTGGTTTGTGTAGACCTTGTACAAATGGATATGGGTGGAACAACTTTTAATACCTACTCCTCAGGACTATGATGCTGGTTGGCTGTAATTAGTGCTTTGAAAACATAATGTGTCACCATGTGACTGCAAGATTAATATAACATCTATGATCAACACTATAAGCATTAGCATTTTCACAGTACTAGTACATTAAAATGTTTTAAATGATGAATATCTTAATCCACATCAAGTAGTTGAAGCATGAGGGAGAGAAAGAAATTGCTCAAAGTCCATACAGTGAATGAGAGGTGGCAGAGGAATAGAAGTCAGAATGCTTCCCATGGAATCTTAGGTTTGAACAGTGCTGCTTCTTAGGACCCCCACATGTCTGTCAGCTTGTTGTGCTGTGGGGGCTTGTGTGTTGCTGTGATGCTGAAAGCTATGCCACCAGTATTTCAGATACCAGCAGGGCCACCCATGGTGGACAGGTTTCAGCTGAGCTTCCAGACTAAGACAGACTAAGGAGAAGGACCCGGCAGCCTGCTCCCAAAATAATTAGCCACTGAGAATCCTATAAATAGCAGAGAAGCAATGTCAAATATAGTGCCCCAAAATAAGCCCCCCATGCTGGAAGGCATTCAGGAAACAACTAGGGAAAAGTTTCCTCCTCAAAGTGGAGTTGGCCTTAATGACAAGAATGGGGTAAAGCCCTTTTGATCTTTTGCTGATGTGACCCAACTCAAAATGAGAAGAAAAAGTGTTTTCAACAATGGGCTCAAACATAAAATGATCGTGTGCATGGCACAGTGTTGAGTAGTATTTCATTCTGTTGTACACAGGGTTGCTATGAGTTGGATCCACCTCTATGGCACCCAACAACAAAGCCTCTTAGGAGTAAGTTCGGATAAAAATGTTTAAGGCACCTGGTCATTGTTCAATTTTTGATTCCAAAGTCACAGACATGTCAACACACATGGCTTCACATGCTTGTGTGCACAAGGGCATACACATTTACCCATGCTCTGTTGTCTCTGGTATTCAAGATCCTTGGCTAGGCTTCTAGTAATACCAGCAACTATTCAGATGCCATGAAAGGTCTAATTTATAGGGAAAAAAAAACTAAAGGCACCAAAATATGTGTGGCATTTGGCTAAAGATAGTCTAAATATTATGTGAGGCAGGGGAGTCTAGAGTTGAAAGGAGATGCGCATAGCCTAAAAATGTCAGAAAAGCTATAAATCTAAAAAGAGAGGGAAACTTGTTGAGGATTTTCAGCAGGGAGGCCAGGGGGCAATATAACTATGGCTGAGGGATCAAAAGGAGAAAGGGAACATTAAAAGGAGGAACACAAAAGGAGAAAGAGAACATTAAAGTCAAGTATCAGGAAGTACTTCTTTTTGCTAGTGCTGGTTTGCTGAAGGAAGACACATTTGAGGCATGAGGTACATAGCAATCAAGTTAAATGAGAGCCAGATAGTTTTCTTGGGGAGCAGTCTTTGGAGTCAGGGCTGGGTTTTATTGGTGGTGGTGGTGGTTGTCGTGGTGATGGTTTTTTGTTTTGTTTTGTTTTTCTGTTTTGTTTTGTTTTGTTTTGAGACAGAGGCTCGCTATATAGCCCAGTCTGACCTCAAACTTGTGATCCTCCTGCCTCTGTCTCCCAAGTGCTAGGATTATTATAGTTATATACCACCCACCCTGCTCTGGGCTAGATGTTTGTCTTTACCATCTAGAATTTACTGTCTAATTTCCCAGATATGCACGTGTTCCTGTTAAGTTCTCAGGGTCAAGAAATCCAAAGGAATGAGAACAATGCCAGCCTTGTCCCTTACCTCAGCTACAGAGGTGACAGGGCCAAAAAACAGAAAATGGGAAGCCAAGAGTGGTATAATCCTTGAGGGCTTCAAGTTGGAAGGTTCTCTGAGAAGAGATCCTTGTTTGCCATCATGGCATAGAATTCTATACCAAGAGTGACAGACTTGTAGGTTAGAGAGATCATGAAGAAGAGAAGAGTGGTTGGTTTTTAGGAGTGATGGGCAGAGAATAATTTAGTTTGTTTTGTAGTGTGGCATGAAATACTTTCAAAGTGCATCTATCATGTTTACTAGGATTGAGGAGTGTAACAAAGTCTAGCCAGGCAGTCTGGCCCAAGGATGGTCCAGTTGAGCCCTCAGCTAGGTTCTGATGTTCATCCTTTCCAAAGTCACATGCTCAAAGAGGGATGATCTCCCCAGATAGAGGAGGGCTTTTCTTCAGTCAAAGATACAGAGTGGTTGTATCTTTCCACTAGAACCTTTATTTATTCTAGTGTTTCTCAAAATTTAGCATGCATCAGAATCACCTAGAAGGCTTATTAATAGGCTGGACTCCTACTCTGAGAGTTTCATTTGGTCTGGGGAAAAGCCAGAAAATCTACATTTCTAATAAATTCTCAGGAGTTGATGATTCTTTTGGCCCAGGGACCACATTTTGACTGTTTTATTCGTTGAGTTTCCATCCATGTTAGGTATCACAGGTACCAGGACAAATGTGTCCCCATCTGAGTTCTCAAGGAAACAATGTCCTAGGAAGGGAGGAGATGTGGAGAAGGGGTGCCTTTAGCATTCATGACAGCCACATAAGCTTCTATTGTGTCACCAGTGGTGGTTTCTTTAGACTTTGTTTCAGGTCTGTGATAGAATAATTACAAGAAGGTTTCAGGGCTCCTTTGGTAGCAAGAAACAAAAATTCACTGTTTAAAAAGGCAGATATTCAGGCATTGATATAGTATGTATCTGGCTATAGATTTTCTGAGTGCTAGATCAATGGTATTTTTATTATGTTATTGAATGTTCTATATGTTGACAATGCATATATACTGCCATGTTGTTGTTGTTGTGTGCCATCAAGTTGTGTCAGACTCATAGTGACCCTTATAGGGTTTTCAATGGTTGATTGTTTTAGGATTGCCTTGGGAGCGGATTGCCATGTCTTTCTCCCATATACTGCCATATTAACAGCTTATTTTCAACTTGAAAAAAGTCAGGCATACTAATAAGAGTAGCTAATATTTATGGACTACATGTTGTATGCATGCCATTGTATATCCATTATCACATGTGATTCTCATAACAACTCTCTTGAGGAGACAGTACCCATTATCCTATTTTATAGACAAAAGACTTGGGGCCTAGAAGGCAGTACAGTTAGTGGCAGGGCCAGGATTCCAACCCAGAGAGACTGGCTCTAGAACTTAAATTTTTATCTGATGAGCTCTTCTGTAAAGATACAATTGAGATTCTCCAGCTCAATGTGAATAGGAACCAAAATATAGCCAGATAATATGGGAATCAGAAAGGTCAAAACCTATGTCATTCTGTTTATTTTTCTCATACATATGTCTTGGCTTTCCATAGCACTGACCCTTGGTCTTATGGTCTGATTGGCCCAGTTTGCCTGGTAATTCTGTGTGTGGGTTGTCCTTTCATCCAGTCAGCCATAGCAAGAAGTCATATGGCAAAGAACATGTTCAGTGCACCTCTCCTTTCAGCAGGGCCTGTGTATGGGGGTGTTGTTCCCTTATGATGGGTTCTTTATGAAGGACAAATTCCCTTAGAATGGAGAACCCATGAGTTTAACACCTTAGCATGACATCTATTGGAAGGGCTTTGTCCAGCTAAGCACATATAAGTGTAAGTTTGCTAGATAGGACTGTATACCTCTATTGATCTTTTTTCAGTCATGTGTTTTCTCAGCATCCTCTCCTTCTTTGGAATCAAATTTTTGGTATCAGTTACCTATTGCTAGTCCATGCTGTCAAGTCAATATACTGTGATTAAAAAAAAAAAAAATCCAGAAACATTTTCTTTCTGGCCCCAGATAACCATCTGGCTCCTCTTTGATCTAATTTTGTTATGCCCATAAGCATTCATACAGTTTTTCTTTATGGGAGGAGAGAGGTCTCTTCTGTTTATCCAGAATCTACCACCTAAACTATTATTATCTGCTGAGATATGAGGCCTACACTTATCTGTGTATAAAATGCCTTATATTCAGGGGCACATTAGCACAGGCCCATGTTCTGCCATCACTTGTCAACTGTCTAAGCCAGAGAAGGCAAGGTGGCAGCTGTATAAGTGAAGTATATGTAGTGGAGAACTCCCTATCTGTAAACCACAGCCTTTGTTTAATTTACAACAAGTTGGAGCAAAATTACTCTCTACTTTCAGGAGAAGATCTGAGTTTTATGGGTTAAATACTAGTGGATATATGTATGCACAGGGTTTGTGTGTGCTGGGGAGGAGGTTCCTGCATTTTAAGAGGAGGGTCTTTTTTTAGATTATGATGTTTCTTTATCATATTTCCATCTAATAGGTCCCTAAAATCAGCTAAGAGAATCCAAGTTTCCTGGCAGTATCACCTCCAGTTATAAAAAATGGATGATACCCAAGCAGGCAGGGGATTAACAGGACAAACTTTGTTTTGTTTTAAAATATGATATTTGGATAAGTGAGGCTAGAAAACTGTCAAAATAAATTGACAAGGGGAACATGCCACCCAAAGAGCTCTAGACCAGAAATCAAATAAGCAACTTGAAATCCTTAAAGGTAGGGCCCAGGAAACACACATCAGTGAATAAGTGGTTTCCTGAGCCCAGAAGGCAGATCCAAAGCCCAGCTAGGAAAAAACATCTTGCTTCTTCAGGAATCAAACTGTAATCTAAGAAAATAGCTTCTCCTTGACCTGAAAGAACCAAATTAAGGTGAACCAACAAGAAAATCCTGTGTTAGAGTCATTAGAAGGTAAGTTCCTTGAGGGAGGACTTTTGTTTCTTTCGTCCACTGCTGGATCCCCAGAGCCTAAAGTAGTACTCACCAATAATATTCAATAAATATTTGATGAGTGAATGAGGCACCTGCAGCCAGGAGGGGGACAATCTTATTTAAAGCTTTAGGTCTGTGTTCACATAAAAAGCACAAAACCACCCTTGTAATTTTTGTCACTCACATCATGAATGTTCCAAAATTCCTTCAAAGTGTGGTCAGCTTTAACTATCTAATTGTGTGTGATGAATGACAATAGGCAATGTAGGGAAGTGTTAGCAAGGAACAGAAGCTTAATGACTCAGCTTTTGAAGGAGGACTCTCTCATTCACACATGTGTAGTGAATGAGATAGTTTAGTCTGATACACAAATTAGACATCTATGATGTGCTAGATCCTGTGCTAGGCAAGTGCTGGGGTCACAGATAAAAGCTCCAATTCCTACTCTTTGGGAAGCTCACAGGTGTGTGTGTGCAGGGGGAAAGGTGATGGACGAGTGACAAAGTGTGCCTGGTGCCCTGATGGCACAAGTTCTGGAGATTTTGGGCAGAGCACATGGAACTCTTGGTTTGGGGATAGGGGTCTCTGGGAAGACTTCACAGCAAAGAGCCACTTCAGCTGGCTTTCAAAGGATGTATAGCAGTTCCTAAGAGGAAAAATCATCTACAGCTGTACCACTGTGGCATCCTATCCCATAAGATCTTGGAAGCTAAACAGGATCGGGCCTGGTTAGTACTTGGATGGAAGACTGCCTGGGAACACCAGGTACAGGTACTGTTGGCTTGGGAGAAGGACCTCGAAGCCCACTCCCAAGAAACAATCAGCTATCGAAAAACACTATGAATAGTAGAGAAGCACTGACATAGTGTTTCACCTGTTTACTTAGGGTCGCTATGAGTTGAACAACTCAATGGAACCTAACAACAACAACGAGAGGAAAAAGAGAAAGGGAGATGCTCCTGGCAGAAGGGAGAAAACCCCTGTGGTAGAATAAAGGCAGAGTAGACTTAGGTGGAGACCAGATTGTGAAAGGCCTTATCCATCATACTAATCAGTTTGAATTCTTCCTGAGGGTGATGGGGAGCCATTGAAACCAGGAAGTGACAGGATCACTTTGAAGTTCAAAGAGATTTCTCAGGCAGCAATTTATAGGTTAGAGGGGATGAAACTAAAGAAGTTGGATTTTGATCTCTGGAAGGAGTCCCTTTGGGGTGGGATCCCCCAAAATTCCTCAAAGCAATGAGAATTTTACATTAATTTTTAACCTTTCTAAGGGCCTGAGTGGCCAGCTCCAGTTTTGCTTTCCTAGCTCATCAACCCAGGAGAGATTTCTTTAGTGCACCAGGCTTCTGAGTAACATCAGGTAAGATTCCCATGTGTCAAAGTGCCTTATAGTTAGAAATCCTATCAGGCAATTTGTAATTCTTTGCTAAGAGGTGAGAGAAAACAGCAAATGATTTAAAGTTCTAAGTGACCTTATAGAAATAAATCCATGTTTTATGTTCCTTTTGCTAATGGTTACAATAATAATATTAGTGCCCACTATGTCTAGCACTGTACTGAGCACAAAAAAGCTCAACAATTTGATGGGGGTTTAAATTTTTATTTTAATTAATTAATTGATTAATTACCCAAATTATTTTTGTGGTGTTAGGATCAAACCCAGGGCCTAATGCATATTTTTGGTGTTTAATTGTTACCTTCATCTTAGAAACAAAGAAACTGAACTTGTTGATGATCCCATCACTAGTAGTCACTTGAAATTCAAACCTAGTCTGGCTTGCAAGCTTGCTCTTGGCCAGTACATCACACTCAGCTCTTCAGGAGGATAGTCCAGCTACCTCAGGTAAAGTTATGGTGACATATATTTTTGTGTTTGTTGGAGTTGAGTCCCATGTTTTGATATAATTGTGGCTCTTTCATTTTTCTCCCTCCTGAAATCTCTTTACAAACAGACATTAGGGAAGCAGTGTATCTTAACAATAGATAACACTTTGCATTTCCAGGGAAGAGACTTGTGCTCAAGGACTAGCTCTGCCACAAACCATCTGTGCTATTTTGAGGAAGTCACTTAACTTCTTGCCTGCAGCTGTAGTACTGTGCTGTCAGATCCCTTTAGATCTCGGAAGCTTAAGCAGGGTCAGGCCTGGTTAGTAGTTGGATGGGAGACCACCTGGGAAGACCAGGTGCTGTAGGCTTGGGAGAAGGACCCGGCAACCCACTCCCCCCAAAAAACAATTAGCCATTGAAACTCCTATGAACAGCAGAGAAGCACACCAATACTGTTTTGCCTGTTGTACATAGGGTTACTATGAGTCAGACACCGATTCGACAGCATCTAACAACAACTTCTTTGGACCTCAGTCTGCTGGGGGCCTTTTTAGGTTGTTCCTTTTGTTGCTTTCTGTTTTCACAGAAAACTGACATATTATTTTTCAAGCCTCAGACAGGCTTCTCTCCTCATCCTTTGAAAATGAACAAAGGAAACCTCAATCTGAACCAACCCTTCCTTGAGCATTTTGGCACAATGCTTTATCACAGTTATATTGGTTATCAGGCTATCTGTAATTCTTCACAGTTTTTGGATCTACAACCCATCATTTTTTAGCATATTACCCCCAAGTATGTGAAATTACTATCTGTAAAAGATAATATGACTATGTTATTAAGTTCTATAAAGCATACCAGAAATAGAAAACTGTGAAAAATGAAGTAAGTTCTAATATTTTCTTCCCGTATCCCACTGAATCATTGCATATGTCCCTGCCACTGGGTCTAGCTCAAATTTCTCCTGTTCTTGTTTTCATTGGAGAGTACTTTACTATCCCAAGAAGAGTAAGACTTAACCCAAAATTTGATCATTGGCTCCATGCATTCAATAGTTCATTCACTCAGAAAAGAATATCTATAATGTGAAATGCTTACTGGATGTTCAGGGGATAAAAAGGTCAATGTCAGGCTTGGCTCCTGCACTCTAGAATATAAAGGCTAATTCTAACTGTCAGCTTTATCTGGTTGGAACTCTAGAATTTCTGCATACTGTAATGAAGCTAAACCTTACATCTAAATTGATAATGTGTGTTGCCCTATAGTAGATAGGACAGGAAAAGATTAGAATATAAGGACAGGCTAGGAAATGAGGCTGATATCCATGCAACAGTTAAAGTCATACTACAATGCAGCATCTGATGAATTGCCAGGAAGAAGGAGATAGATTTCAGTGTCCAAGACACCTACCGAAAGGAGAGGTCATTATGATCTTTGTGATGGTTTCTTGGGCCACCATCTTAGGATATCATGACAGAATTAAAACGGATTCCCTGACTGATCTGTCCTGAATCACAGTATATGCAATGTCTTGGATATCAGCCAACAGACAACCTCTGTTACTGGTTAGACCCACTCATAAAGTGGCAGCACCATGTTTCACTTAGAACTCACTAGGCTGCCTAAGGTAGTACAGTGTAGCTTAGCACCTGTGGTAGGTGACTGTTTTCCTTGGCCAGCTGTTGAATGAGCACCAAATCAGATAAACTGTTGCTTGGTTCCTAGGTTGATTCCAGACACAAACAATTAAGCACATCCTGGTGCAATGGTCATATTAGGGAACCTGGCTTTCCTGTGCTGATCATCTGGTTTTCCTGCCCCATGGGGCTAGAGTTTGGAGGAGCTATTGAAGCAACCTTGAGAAAACTGTGAACCCTTAGAAGTTTAGCTGTTTATCACCAAATATATTCAAAAACTATTTGCATCCAAAGTCTTATCATCAATGGCAGTTTAAAATAATTATCAAAATCATAATTTAATTTTTCCCTTCACTTAGAGAAGTAGGAGTTTGCAATTCATGGACCATTTCTGTTGTTGTAGGCAAATTACACTCTTAAATTGGGGTAGTCACCTTGCCCTTTTCAGTTTATTCATCTGTTCCCTGGACTAAAGTTTCCCCTGCCTCTGGTGAAATTAACGAATGGAACCTCTCCTTGTTGGGTTTCAGATTTTGTGAGAAACGATTATTCTTCATGATAATGTATAGATCGGCTGGGGGCTGGGATTTAGCTCAGTTGGTAGAGCACTGCTCTGCAGTCTCTGAGGTCCCGAGTTTGATTCCCAGCACCACAAAAATGGGAGAAGGACCTGGCAATCCACTCCCAAGGCAATCCCAAAACAATCAGCCATTGAAAACCCTATAAGGGTCACTATGAGTCGGACACGACTTGATGGCACCTAACAACAACAACATAGATCGGCTGAGACTAGCATGATTTATTTTAGATATGAAGTAGATCGAGCCCATGCTGAACCGTCCTCTTAGGGGAAGTCATCTAAAATTGGTACATGTGACCCAGTATGGCCTTGACCAACTGGCATTGGGAACCACAATGAATATGGAGGAAATGCAGTCTTGATTCTTTGGCCTACTGGTAAATTTCTTGTAATTCTACTGTACCTGGAATTTTTGACAGATATGTATTGGGGAAATCTTTGAAAACATACAGTTGGTAATGCGTGTCTTTGGGAAGATATGCTTGCATGGCCAAGGTACTTTGGGAAGGGCCTGGTGGAGAAAAAGGCAGGAGAATGTATGTGCCAGTTCCTGTAGTATGGATTATGGTGTGCCAGGCAGAGGGTTATGGCATCAGGAAAGGAATCTGGAAGGTTAAGGAGACTCATGAGGAAGAAGATGATTCTGTTGACCTGTTACCCTTGTTCAGACTCATTGTGGATGAGAAAGGAAACCCAGAAACCTATGTGATAGTGCCTCTTGGATTAGATGAAAATATTGATTTTTTTTTTTTCCTAACTGGAATTTGACAGGGTCAGTTCATGTCTGGGTTTTCAGCACTTAATACAGGGCCCTTTTGTCTTGGGAGGCGGCTGGACTGGTTTTTCCTCTAGGCAGGTGCACAGAGGGCGTTTATTGTAGCCTGAAACACAAACACCAAGCCCTTAAGCCCCACGACACACACTCTCCAGCATGGCTCAAGGAAATAAAGTGAACAATGACTCTTGCAACAGGCAAGCACTGTAAATGCCACTCCTGAATGAAATATTTCTTAAAACTTTGTATCCGTAACTTGATCAGCTCTTAAAACTTAATTATATGTCAGGGAAAAGGAAGCCATTGGCTCCTCCAGCTGTCCAGGTTGAACGAGAACGCACAATGGAGCATATCCGATTCGCGGCCTTACTTAGGTAATCAGATTAATATCTCTCGAATTGAATTTACCCTTTTGATACGGAGTCTTTCAGCTGCCTTGTTTCACATCTCAAATTCTGACAAAGCTGTGTGGCCTTTGAGTAATTTCCCTGAAATCTATATGCGAGAAGCCTGTGCTCTTTCGAGCACTTTTTGGGCCTTGTACCAATTAAATCTGTTTCTGGCACACTTTTAATGGCATACTTTCCCCTGAGTCAACAACTCCAAAATCTGAGGTCATTTGTTTAATTTAAAAGCAAAGGTTATGGAACAACCATTTCAGGCTTCACCAGCCAAGCCCCTGTGGCTTTGAATGGGGGATGAGGCAGGAGAAGGTTAATAAACTGGATTTCTTATACACAAAATAAATTAGTTACTATGTCTCTGTTAAAAATCAGTATCTGGGTTTGTCCACACCAGCCCTGCCAACCTTCTCTCCCTTTCTTTTCAAATTTATCCCTTTCTTCTAGAGCTTTCTTATTCAGGAGGGAGGTTCATCCTCTTACTGCTGTTCTTGCAAAACAAACATCTGGACTGTATTTTTGTCAGCTGGAGTTGAGAGAGAACTGTAAATGATGCAGTGATTTTTTTTTCATCCTTATTAAATTTATTTATAGCCAGTCTGAAGCCGGGAAACATGCTTGAGCCCTTGATTGGAAGTTCTCGAGGAACATAGGGTGGATGGCATTTCCCTTTTGTTGTCTACACAATATCAAAGATAGAATTACATAATTCCCAATGTGGGTTTGGGGTTTTTTCTCTGCTAAAGGACACTTCATTAGGACACTTTGTACGTCAGAATCCTTCCATTGTATTAGCTTATCCAATATGCCTTCCTTTCTGCCAATGAGAGAAAAGGAAATGTGACTGGCATGGTATTTCTGAACAACTGCAGTGGTAGTGAGTTTCTGGTTGTTTGTGACATAAACCACTGGCAAGGGTAGTTCCTCTGCCAAAGGAACACAGCTTGGGTCCTGCTCCTACCGTTTCCACTTAACAACCTCTCGAATTTTAAAGCTGCCAAATCTCAAAAAATCTCATACATTTTTTTCATTATTTAAGATAATACAAAGTTCCACAGGAGGAATTTAAAAATACTTTGCTATGCCCTTTGACCTTATTATATAACAATGCCCTTGGGTTTATATAATTATTTAAGAAACAAAACCTAGCAGACTAAGTCAAAAGATCTTTTCTCGAGGTCCTTCCCAGTACTATGCTATGAGATGGTTCTTTGATTTCCTTTCACTGACATTTATATCTTTGTTAAAGAGAGAATAACAGACAGACAGATAGACAGACACTGAGGCTGTTTGGGAATGAGGCTACCCACAGGCATTTTCTTCTCTAGAGAAGAGACAATTAAGCTTCTTGCCACCCAAGTATCAGTCATCCTCGGCCTGAACAATGGAGCTTAATGTTCTCCATCTTGCTGAGACTTAGTCTCTGTTGTTGTGAAAGTGAATTGAAACCAAATGCACCTTCTGTTGGAAAAGCTGCCATTGATATCAACTCATAGACAATCCTGACGGGAAAGGCTGCTCTTATGAAACAGAGGGGAAAATCCTTGCTGTAATACCGTAACACCAGTTATTGCACTATTTGGCCTATGAACATATCTTTGATGCAGTACTTGTCTGTTTTATGATATTTCGGTGTCACTTGAAGGTAGGCATTCCACACTTAGTTCTTAGAAGTGTTAGCAGATTCTTCCCTGAGTTATCATGCTTATGGATTAGGAGAGCTATTCTTAGAGCAAGATTCTCATGAACCAAGAAGGCATAAAAGATAGCACATGTTCTCCATCAAGAAAGGTGGCTCTGTGTCCATGAATCTGAAGGGAAGCTTCATTAAGTGTGGGTGTCTGCTACCCACTTTCTAGTTATTAAAATAAAAGCCAACTCAGTAGCACTGGGACTGGTTGTAAAACAAGCTACAGAGAGATGATTATTCTTTATCATCCCAGTTTGGGGCACTGGAATGTTTATTATCAAGTGGAGAAGAAAGGACAATCACAGAGGTGTAGAAAAAGATAAGGGGCATAAGATGAATCCAGCTGCATACTGAGCAATACTGCATCTTCCAAGATCACGAGGCCAAATAGTGCCTGCTAGATTTAGCTTTAATTATTTGGGGAGATGAAAATCACAGAGCAGGTGAAGAGAGAAGGTTTGGAACGTGGAGTTCTCAGTCTACATTTAGAATCTGCCACAATATTTTAATAATAATAATCACCATTGTTGTTGTTGTTGTTGTTGTTAGGTGCCGTCAAGTCGGTATCCGACTCATAGTGACCCTCTGTACAACAGGGGAAACACTATTGTCAGTGCTTCTCTGCTGTTCATAGGGTTTTCAATGGCAGATTGATTTTTAGGAGGGGGTTGCCAGGTCCTTCTCCCAAGCCTACAGCTTCTGGTGTTCCCAGGCGGTCTCCCATCCAGGTACTAACCAGGCCTGACCCTGCTTAGCTTCCGAGATCTGACGGGATCGGATGCCACAGGGCTA
>VMDO01019505.1:0-39583 GCA_007922755.1 Pedetes capensis
TAATTATATTATTTAGCATATAATTTAGTAATTTATTTTGTTAGACAATTTGAAATTTATCTTTTTATTACTAACCCAATTTGTTGTTTTACTTGTTGTAAGTGTCCATAGGTTATAGGACATTTTAGAATTACTTGAAAATTAAAAAAGAAAGTAACTACCTAAAATCAGTGTTAATGCTGGAAAACAACCCTGGAGGAAGATGAGAAGGATAATACTTTAAAGATAACTTTCTGCCTTAAATGCAGTAATTATGCAGAGGGGACAACTGTATGAGATAGGATATGTTATATTCAATTTGTACTTTGTATCCCTCACATGTCAGTTTGCCATACTGTGGGGGTGTATGCATTGCTATGAAGCTGAAAGCTATGCTGTTTGTATTACAGATACCAGCAGGTTCACACATGGTAGACAGATTTCAGCCGAGCTTCCAGATTAAGACAGACTAGCGAGTAGGACTTGACAGCCCACTCCCCAAACAATCAACCATTGAAAACTCTATGAATAGTAGAAAAATGCTGTCGGAAATACTGCTGTAAATGAGCCCCCATGTCCCAGGTTGGAAAGCACTCAAAAAACACTAAAAAGGCTACTGGGGAAGAGTTGCCTCCTCAAATCTACCTTAATGGTAGAAAATGAGTAAAGCCCCAGGGACCTCCATTTGCTCATGTGGCATGATTCAGAATGAGAAGAAATGACTGTAAACATCCATTAATAATTGGACTGTGGTAGTATGTAGTATAAATCTAGGAATATTAGAACTCATTAAAAGGGAAATGGAATGCATAAACATTGACACTCTGGGCAGCAGTGAGATACAATGGACTGGTATCAGATAATCATATGGTCTACTTTGCTGGCAATTACAAATTAAATAGAAAAGGTGTTGCATTCATCATCATCAAAAAAGACATCTCAAGATCTGTCCAGAAGTATACTGCTGTCAGTGATAGAATAATATCCATATACCTACAAGGAAGTCCAGTTAATATGACTATTTTTCAAATTTACACACCAATCACTTAAGCCACATAAGAGGATAGGGAATACTTTTACCAGCTTCTGCAACCTTAAATAGATTGAACATGCAATCAGGATGTACTGAGTTACTGGTGACTGGAATGCAAAAGTGGGAAACAAAGAAGGGTCAGTAGTTAGAAAATATGGCCTTGGTGTCAGAAAGGATGCTGGAGATAACATGATAGAATGTTTTTCAGGCCAATGAACTTTTCATTGCAAATACATTTTTTTTCACTAACTGTTGGGGATTTTTAAAATTATACTTCTGAACTAAGGTCCCTCACGACAGCCTGAGGGGCTGACCCCTAGTTGACCCCAGGACTCATCTCACTCACTCAAACCAGCCCCTCCCATCGAGTGACAAAGATGGCCCCTGGCCAGTCTGACCTGCTCTAACCACCCTAATTTTGATTGGCTCCCCTCAGGATTTTCAGATAATAACTGTCCCCACCTGGCAGGTATGTCAGTTTACCCACTGTACCTGTCAGGTGTGTGCCCTGATTGGCTGAATCCCACAATGTGACCCTCTAGAACCCTATAAAAGTAGGGCTCCTGGACCCCCACTTCACCCTTTGAAGACCCACTGAACCTCACCTCTCTGACCGTCCTTCAACTGCTACCTGAACCCCATCACCTGGACCAGCGCTCCCTACTCCAGCAAGAACTTCTAGCAAGCTGGCAGGATCAAGCCCAGGGGCCCCGAAGAGCTGAAGGATTCAAGCAAGCCATGAAGAGCCTCCCTATTCCCGCCATCCTTGGGAAAGAGAGAGGTAAGGAAGGTGAGCCGTGAGAGTCAAGACCAACTGACCTCCATGGAACACCAGCGGCTGTGGCTGTGCCTTTAAGGCTGAGCTGTACCAGCACTTAGCCTGCAGCATTCCATACTGCAGGCCTAGGGCCAGCACTTAAAGGGTATAGAGCTCTGCTCTATAGGGGCTGCTTGCTCCTTGCTCTCCATCAGGGGAGCACCCAATAAGCCTTACCTACCCTTGTTTTACCATCAGAAGATCTCCCGAGGTCCTTCTTTAACGACACCGGCCATTTGTTATGTTGAGGGTTTGGCCCTAATCTTAGCCGGGCTAGAGCTAAAACCCCAACAACTAACATAAACAGTGACTATCACATGGATTTCACCAGATGGAACATACAGGAACAAAATGGACTACATTTGTGGAAAGAGGCAATGGAAAACTGCAATATCAAATACCAGAATGAGACCAGGTGCTGATTGTGGATCCGACCATCAACTGCTCACATGCATGTTCAAACTGATACTGAAAAAAATTAAAATAAGTGTATGAAAGCCAAGGTATGACCTTGACTATATCCGACTTCAGTTCAGAGAGCACCTCAAGAACAAGTTTATTGCATTAGATACTAATGACAGAAAACCAGAGGAGTTGTGGCATTACATCAAAGATATCATTCATGAGGAAAGCAAAAGATTACTAAAAGGAAGCTGCATTCAAGGAACTGGAGATACTCAAGGCTCCAGGTGTTGATGAAATAACAATAGAGATGTTTCAACAACAGATGCAGCCATGGAGTTGCTTGTATTTATGCTAAGAGATTTGGAAAACAGCTATCTGTTTCAAACTGAATGTGGAAACTATTGAATGATATTATTAATATCACACACAAGTAAAATTTTATTAAAGATCATTCAAGAGTGACTACAGCAATTATAAAGAGGGAACTCCTGGAAAATCAAGCCATATTCAAAAGAGGGGATGGAATCAGGGTCATCATTGCTGATGTCAGATGGGTATTAGCTTAAAGCAGAGAATACCAGAAAGATCTCTATGTTTTATTGGTTATACAAAAGCACTTGATTGTGTAGATCATAACAAATTATGGATAGCACTGCAAAGAATGAGAAATCCACAACATCTAATTGTGCTCATGAGAAATCTGTATGTGGACCAGGAGGCAGTCATTCAAGCAAAACAAGGAAACACTGTTTGGTTTAAAGTCAAGAAAGATGTACATCAAGGCTGTATCCTTTTACCTTACTTGTTTAATTTCTATGCTGACCAAATAATCTGAGAAGTAGGACATCATGAAGAAGAATGTGGCATCATGACTGGGGGAAGACTGATTAACAACTTTCATTATGCATATGACAGAACTCTGCTTGCTGAAAGTGAAAAGAATTTGAAGCATTAACTGATGAAGGTTAAAGAACACAGCATTCACTATGGATTGCTTACCAACATCAACAAAACAAAAATCCTTACCGTTGGGTCAGTAAGTAACATCATGATAAGTACAGAAAAGATTGAGATTGTCTAAGATTTTGCTTTACTTTGTTCTACAATCAACACCCATGGAAGCAGCAGTCAAAAAATCTGAAGACACATTGCACTGGGCAAAGCTGTAAGAAAAGACCTCTTTAAAATATTAAAAAGTAAAGACCTCACATTGAAAACAGTGGTGCACCTCTTTCATGCCAAGGTATTTTCAGTATCATTATATGATTATGAAAACTAGACCTTGAATAAGGGAGACAGGAAAATAATTGATGCTTTTAGATTGTGGTGCTGAAGCGGAATGTTGAATATATCATCAATCACCAAAAGAACCAACAGATCTGTCCTAGAGGAAGTACAACCAGAGTACTCCTTGCAAGCAAGGAGGGCTAGATAGTTTCTGGCATACTTTGGACATGTAGTCAGAAGAGATCAATCCCTGGAGAAAGACATCATGTTTGGGAGAGTGGCAGGTCAACGAAAAAAAGGAAAACCCTCCACCAGATGGATTGACACAGTGTCTGCAACAGTGGGCTTAAACGTAAATAAGATTGTGTGACTGGCAAAGAATCAGAAGTGTTTGTTTACATAGGGTTATTATGAGTTGGTCTCAACTCTAGTTTACTTAACAACAATATCCAGTTTATGATTATTAACATTCGTAATAACATATTGCTGTAGCTAACCATTGACATTAATAAGCTAATCATATAAGCATTAATTCAGAAAAAGGATCTTCAGAATCTTTTCTTGTTTTATTTTAAATTTTAAGTAAATTATTTAAGCATTTATACATGTCAAATATTATGTTTATTTTAATATTTATATGTTTTAAAATTATTTAAATAAGGCATAATTATTTCAGGAAATTTTGAAAAAAAATATACGAGGGTGTAAAAAATGTATATGGATTTTCAGATGTTATCTATGTATTACTTTTCAAAGTTGAATTGAATTACATTAGCAATATGGAGTATGATATTCATGTGGTTGTGAGGTGAGAGCGGAACAAGCATATGATACATTCTTAAAACCTCAAAATTGAAACTTTTTATCTCAAAATGTGAATACATTTTTGGCACTCTCTATATATAAAAATAAATATAATTTTGGCTGGCAGAGTAGATTCATTATTAATAATTCCCATGAGAATCCTGAAAAATAAATATTTTGTATTATTCATGTGTAAAAAGGCATGAATGAGGCTCCAGTTTTGGGGTTGTTTGGATAGTGGACATGAGATTTAAAAGTTCAGACTGATTTTAGATTTTTAAAATTTTTTCATCATGTGAGTTGTTTCTAAATTTGTGGATTTCTAAGGCTATTCTATTTTATTATCATTAATCTGTTTTCTAGGATTACCTACCTATAAGTGGCAGGGTGGTGTAGTATGCAAAAATACAAACTGTGAAGCCTCAAATCTGAGACCAGACCTTTGAGGTTCTCACTGTGTGACTTTAAACAAGATGTTGTTGTTGTTGTTAGGTGCCATCTAGTAGAGTCCGACTCATTAGCGACCCTCATAGGGTTTTCAATGGCTGATTGTTTCAGGATTGCCTCAGTAGTGGATTGCCAAATCCTTTTCCCGTTTTTGTGGTGCTGGGAATTGAACTCAGGACTTCAGAGACTGCAGAGCTGTGCTCTACCAACTGAGCTAAATCCCAGCACCTTAAACAAGATAGTTTCTGTTTATTCATCAGTAAATAGTAGTGCCTTCTTAATCAAATTCATAAAACTCTTCAAAGAATAGTGTTAAGACTTGTGAGATATTCAAAACACTTGGGATCATAGGTATCACATCCATGAAAGTGTTAGTTCCAAGCCTAGTCATATACATTGTCGTTAATCATCACCATAGGGGGACATTAAGTTACAGTATTAATAGAAATAAAGATAGGAAAAAGAACTCACAAAATTATTTCTATCATTAGGGAAAATACATTTTAAAACAAAAGGAAAAAAATTAGTGTGAGAATAGAAAGATTATTTCTTCCCATGAGAAAATTGATGAAAATTCATATTACTTAATAAATTTTATATAATGTTATACTGAAACATTTTCATTTTCTAAGTAGCTATTGATTTACCTAAAAGTAAATACATTATGGAACAGTACGTAATTTTATGTTGAGATATTGCTTTTTTTTTTTTTTTTTTTTTGGTGTTGTACATTCTACAATGTGACATAGAGGTCTTGGATGTACACTCTTCTGAAGTTTCATTTCCAAAGACATTTTAAAATTAAATTTACAATTTTAATCTTTCTAAAAAACTTTTGTGGTTATATGTGTGTATGTACACAAATGTGCTGTTATGTTCTTTGTTAGTATTGGAAAAGGGTGGGAGGGTCCTATAAAACAAAATATTTTTTGATTAATGTCATTGTATATATCCCAGTTTGATATCAAGTAAAGAGAAACAAAATAGTTCTTTTTGGAATGTGTCCTTAAAAAACATGCATTCATTATGCCCATCCTTGTATTTTTAAGGCATTAATATTTATTTTTGCTTTGCAGTGTGTCTAATCATTCTCTTGCAAATAGGCTTATTTAACTTAACAAGAGCATCTTTTCAGATATTCCATTTTGGGTCTCAACAATTTTTTTTAAATCTATTATATTCAGCTATGGTAATAAATATACTCTGTCTCTCTTCTAAATCTTACCAAATAAAATAAGAAGTATAATGAGAGCAGGAAATAAGTGTTCCTGGAAATAGAGGGATTCTATTGTTCACTGAAGATTCTTTTTTTCTTGAGAATTGAAATTTTTAAAGTGCTTTACTGAACAGAGAATATAAAAAAATGCCCAATCCTGTCAAATTAGATTACACCTCAAACAATTTCTACCTTTAAGGAGATATGCACATATTTACCAGAGATGTTTTCTATATATTATATATATTTATGTTAATTTATAAAAATATTTAATGGAAGTTTATTTGTATGTTCAGAAAACTACAATTTACTTGATAGACAGTTCAGGCTATATATAATTTCTATTCATAGTGCTTTTAGCTGCTGCTTCGGATTTCATTTTATTTTGAAAAGAAGTGCTTTATAAATATGATATCTAATTTACAATCATTTTCAAATCTTGAATAAATGCAATCACTTTTATTAATAATGCCCAAAGTGAAAGGCAATATACTGGAAAGATTTAAGTGCTCTTTATTTCATTATTGGATTTCCTAGTCAACTCCTGGGAAGGAATATGATCTAAATACCTTGAAAATAATAACATAAAGATAATTATGTGTAAATTATTATACATAAATACAGGTACTTAATCCTATATTAATCTCATCATCAATACTAATATATAATTAATTCAAGTACAGCTTGATTAGTTTTTGTTTTCTTTGAATGTAACTATGCTATTAACTAAGAATTAGCTATTTATTCAATTATTTTCATCTACTTGATAGTCTCTAAATTATTAAATTGTCAGTAAATTGATTGGATTAGAATTATATGTTTCCATCATGTTTGTATGTTTTCAAGAGCCCAGTGATTACTTATTTTGCATCAAGTTGACTTTTGGAGGAGAATGTGATTTTTCTATTTGCTACATACAGAACTGTGAAAATATTCTTAATAATTTTTTCAACAAATTTTATTTAATATGGGCTAGGCAATTAACAGGGCTGGGATTTAGCTCAGTTGGTAGAGCATTACTCTGCAGTCTCTGAGGTCCTGGATTCTATTCTGAGCACTGCAAAAATGGGAGAAGGATGTGGCAATTCACTCCCATGATAATCCCAAAACAGCTAATCCCAATTAGCGATTGAAAACCCTATGCATATGGCCATGAGTGGGACATGACTCAAGGGCACCTAACAACAACAATAGGCACTTTACCAGGTTCTATATGAAATATGCCTACGATCCAGTTGCAACAGTTTGGATTTGGTCTCTTCCTCTAAGTTTCATATGTTAAAGAAATAGCCCTGGGATGGTGTCATTGTCAAGAGGGGGAATCTTATAGTCATGGGGTCTAGTGGTGTGTTTAGGTCATGGGGTTACGCCTATGAAGGCAGCTGTAGGACCCTATTTTCTTCCTCTTTCTCTATTTTTCCTTCCTGGCCATAAGATAAGAGATTTTTCTATCACATTCTCTGGCCACAACATGCCACCATGCCACAGGCTCAATAACAGTGGATTCAATTGAACATGGACTGAAACCTTTAACATTGTGAGTCAAATCAAGAAACAAAAATAATCTTTTCTCTTTATAGGTAGATTTTCTCAAGGATTTTGTTATTGTAACAGAAAGCTGATCAATAAAAGCATATCCACTATGAAATACAATTATGAAATGTTCTATAATGTTGTCATATAACACTGATGCTATTTATAGTTTATGTTGTAGGAAACTTAAACCTAATAATTTTGTGCTGCTAGCTCAATAGTTTTTTCTACCAAATTGATCTTTTCCTTCCTTATTTTTAGCATAGTTGCTTTTTATTTTCCTCTTGAAAGGACATATCCTCAGTGTTATAACATGGATGCCACATGTCCAAGAATCAGGAGTGTATCGAATCTTTTGAATCAAGAATAATAAGGAAGGACTGGGGATGTAATTCAGTGATAGAGCACTTGCCTATCATGGGCAAGGCCCAGTATATGATCTTTAGTACCACACACAAAAAAAAGAGAAAAGGTGGCAACAACCTCTCTTCTACTCTTCTTCTATTATATTGCTGCTTTATACAAAAAGAGAAGAAAGTAAACTGATTGTATTCCCAAAGCAAAACCAAAATTCTACTTGTGTTGTATAGCTGCAAATGAGTCCTATGACCAGACCTAGCTGTAAGGAAAGATGGGAAAGATGAACAGGATTTTCATGACTGATTAAATTTTTTCATGGAGATATGAAACTTTAAATGAATTTATCTGTCTTTTAACAAGAACAATTAGGTTGCAGGGAGGTAATTTAAACATAACAAGTTCCTCCATATTTGGCTATGTCTCCCTAAACAGAACAATCAGTCTATTTCCTCCATTCAATCAATATCCACTGTTATTTTTATTAGGAGCCTTGGAGTTGAGTCCGAGTCATAGCTACCCTATGTACAACAGACAAAACACTACTGGACACTGTGCCATCCCTAGCACTATTATCAGTGTTTCTCTGCTAGTCATAGGATTTTCAATGGCTGATTGTTTCAGGAGTTGGCTGTTGAGTCCTTTCCTTAAGCCTATAACACCCAGTATTCTCATGCAAATTTCCCAACCAAGTAATAACCAGGCCTAACCCTGCTTAGTTTCTGAGACCTGATGAGATCAGACAACAAACAGGATGATACAGCTGTAGACTAATATCTATCTAATGAACTGAGTATCTATTCCATCACATACATATTGTCATCATTGTATTGACAGTATTACATTTGAAATATAATAATAACCCAAATAGAAATAGCTCCTGTCAGAAAGACAAGTAAAAATTCATAATGCAGCACAAATCCAGGCTTGTCACCCATGCATGGAAACACATATTAAGTGGATTAAGAGGCATGTTACTTAGAAAGAATAGTATAAGTATCATTTCCCAAAAGAATTGATGCCTAACCTAAATCCTGAGTAAAAAGTCAGAGCGTTTGAGATTTTTGTCTCATGAAATCATAGAAAAAGGCAGCAAGAATCCTTTAAAAAAAAACCCTCTATAATCCTAGAACTTTGACTATTTTTGCAATGGAGATAAAAGTAAGAAAAGATTATGTGCATGTGTATGTGTGCAGATGCACTTGTGTGAACACATGTGATTAGCAGCATGACTGTCAGAGAGGAGGATGAAGAGGGAGCAGTGGAAAAACTTACAGGGTAAGGTAAATTATGCAACTTAATTTAGACTTTATTCTGAAAGCTATGAGGCCTGACACTGGGTTTGTGCAGAGAAACTAAATGTTCAGTATTGCATTTTAGGAAGATCTCATAGGTCCCAGAAAGGGTAATGATTTGCAAGTGAGCAGGGAGTAAAAGGGGAGAATATCTGACCAACTAGTACTAGATGAGGAAGATGAACATATTACTGGGGCCAAAGATGAGCTTGATGTGGAGATGCTAATATTGCCTATTGGATATGGAGGATAAAATATGTTATAAGAAG
Organism: Pedetes capensis; assembly: GCA_007922755.1. Classification (NCBI taxonomy): domain Eukaryota; kingdom Metazoa; phylum Chordata; class Mammalia; order Rodentia; family Pedetidae; genus Pedetes; species Pedetes capensis. Next base: position 9,383 of record VMDO01019505.1, read on the forward strand.
TTAATTTTATAGATTAAAAATTGCAGGTAGAGATTTGGGAATAACAAATATACAGAATATAAGTGAATTTAGCAGTATAGGTAAGAGTACTCAGAGAGATGTATAGAGTAAGATGAGGAGACAGACTAAATTAGAACCCAGAGGACTGACAACATGTAAGAAGCAGTAGCAGGGGACTCATCCATCATTCCTTTCGGCTATAACATTACTGAAATATGGCAGAAAGCAGGCTCTTGGATAATCACACTATCTCTTGTCACAGTGAAATTGAATGAATGAGATAAATGGACATATTGTGAGACCAAATGACAGTGATTAAGTACTGACCATGAACTGAAATGCTTGATCCAATTACCTACTGTATACAAGGGGAGTGTGACCTTTTGAATGAGAGTACAGTAGAATGGCCTACATTCGAAAACTTTCTTTTCCTAAAATGTGACAGAGATGAAGGAAAGATTTCAATAATTTAAAAAAGTAGAGCATGCTTGCTATAAGACATAAAATAACTGCTGGCCAGTAAAGGTGAAATTCTGTACTTCTGAAAGACTTTCTCAAAAATCAATTAAATATTCTTATTCTGGTCCATCAGTAATCAGTCACTTAAATGTGTAAATTTTGTGTCTAGCCTTTTTTTTTCTGAGAAATTCTCTCATTTTGACCATATTTTCTTTTTTTCCTTTAAACAAATATTTTTTATTCAAGCCTTTTTGATTGGTTCTCAGAATTAACAATGGATAGTAAACATTTTTCATGTTTGTGAATATTATCCATATATAGAGACACAAATGTGCATGTTGTTGTTATTGTTGTTGTTGTTGTTGTTGTTGTCAGGAAATTAAATGTACTGTGGCAAATACTATAATACCAGTATGCAAAATTATTTCACTGCAAGTTTAAACTCTTTGAGACTAGAGGTCACTCTATTCACCAATGCATACTCAGCAATAAGCACAGTACCTTTATTGGCACTTAATATTTAGAAATACTTTTAAATTCCATCTTATTCAAATAAGTTTTAGATTCAGTTTTGAAGGATACATGTAAAAGATAGGATAAAACAAATTGAGCTAATAGAAGAATAGAAAAAAGATACAACATGAAGACACAAACATGGGATTACATTATCACTCCAGTAGTAATATTTGAGAGTGAATGCTTGTCAGATGATAAAGTGACAAAGGCACTTCAGGCAGAAAGAATTGCCACCACCTTTGATCAGATGTAGGTGAATAGGGTTTGGTGGATTGTCAAAGGATGAGAATGAAAAAATGGAGATAGATGTTGTCATAAATATTTAATTTATCAATATTAAATAAACAAAATAAAAGGTATTTGTATAAGATAGTAATTTTTTCATTGCTTCAGCATCCATTTTCAGGTCTTATGTAACTTATTTGGGAATCCTACCCTGTCACGTTTGCACAGTTAAAACTTTTCCTCCATATGTGGTTTTGCAATATGTCCCACTTATTTCTCCCAACAGGCCCAAAATCCAGCACATACCAGTGATACTAACCATAACAAAACTTAATGATTGACATGTCATGTAAATAAGTTCCTCCCTTCCCAAGTGTTTTCTTTAAATTAGCTAATCCACAGCTCCTGCAAGAAAACCTAAAGGATAATGCTCATGGACATTAATAAAGATGTAGTAGTCCTGCTGGTCTTCCTTTTTTCCCCTCTCTGTTCCTTTCCTCAGACTCTGGTTAAGCACATACAGGCTTCCTGTCAGCCCTTATATGGCCCTTATATATTCTCTATAAGATCTATAAGTAATACATTTCTTCTGTTGAATGCATTTTGGCTTCAATGTCTTATTGCACAGAACCTGATCAACACAATGGAACCTAAATTCTCCTTTTCCCCATTAGGGATTTCCTGTAGAGTGGTTGTCTTAGCTTATTGTCATTCTTGACAAGGAGACCCTGCTCTGATTTGAATGTGGTTTCTTTCCTTCCAAACTCGTGAAAATTTGATTATTATTATGGAAGTATCAGGAAGTAGAGCCTTTAAAAAATATTTTGGTCTAAAGAAAGATTGGATTACTTCTCATTCTTGCAGGACTGGATTACTTATTGTGAGAGAATTTTTTGTTTTTTCATATTTCTGTTTTGTTTTGTTTTGTTCTCTTTTTTTAAACAAGACTAATCCAGCTCAGGGCTGGGATTTAGCTCACTGGGTAAAGCGCTGCCCTGCAGGCTCTAAGGCCCCGAGTTCAATTCCCAGCACAACAAAAATGGGAGAAGGGCCTGGCAATCCACTCCCAAGGCAACCCCGAAGCACTCAGCCATTGAAAACCCTACGCGGGTCGCTATGAGTCAGCAGATACCGACTGGACGGTACCTAACAACAACAACAACAACAATCCAGCTCAAGGCCCTCCAGATGTGATCGTTGACGTTGGACTTCTCAGTTTCCAGAACTATGACCTAAAATAAACATCCATTCTTTATAAATTACCCAGTCTCAAGTATTATTTTTAATAACAACAGAAAATGAACTAAAAAAGACTCTAAGACCAAAATAGAGGAAAATTACAACCAAGATAACTAAGGTAACATGAGGCTGTATGGGTGGATCCCGATCAAATATAACTGGTGATTTTACAGGGGCTTAAAACACAGACAATATGCAGACCCAGGAATGACCAGGCAGAGACATAGTAAAGTCTGTCATCTCTGAGCCAAGAAGGCAGGCTTCAGAAGAAAGCAAGCAGGTTTGACCTGGTTATTACTTGGATGGGAGACCAGCTGGGAACACCAGGTGCTGTAGGTTTGGGATAAGGACCTGACTACCCATTTCAAAAAACAATCAATCATCCATTGAAAACCCTATGAATAGCAGGGAAGCACTGACAATAGTGTTTTGCATGTTGTACATATGCTCTCCATGTGTTGCACACCAACTGGATGGGCACATAATAACAACAACAACAACTAATTTTCAGAACTGTGAGAAAATTAATTTCAGTTGTTTAAGCTATGTTGTGTAGGGTATTTTGTTATGGCAGCCCTAGAAAACTTATATATTACCTAAGACAATGGAGCTTCTTGAAGGTATAGGTTTATTAAGATTATCATTGCAGGCAATACAGAATATGGGCTACAGTACAGAAAAATGAGAAGAGTACTTAAATATAGAGTAAAAGTGAGGTCCTAACTAAAACTCATGAAAATGAGAATGAGATGGAGAAGTCAGATTCTGGAGGCCTCTTTGAGGTAGACTTGATCACCTAAAGAGCTTGCTGGGGGTTTTCTTTCAGTAAAAGAAATGCATTAGTCTATAGATTCTAATTGCATTACTGAGTGGAAAGTATTAACCAAGACCAGAAATAACTGCATTTAAATGCTGTACTTTTTAATTTGAAGCATTTTTTCTAGTTCTGGATGTGCATGTATACGTGTGTGTGTGAGAAAGAGAGAGAGCTAGTGAAAGTGAAAGCTTAGCTTTCGATGCATTGAGTTTGTAAAGTATTTTGCTTCTTTGAATTTGCCCAGTTGAATAGAAAATCAAGGTTTGATCTTGGAAAAATTGTCCTAATTAACCTTCTGATAACAGAAATGGCTACATAAAATGAACAATAAAAAATCTATAAATTTGAGGCTTACTCCATGTAGAGAAAAATCCATAAAACTTTCCTCTTCAAAATCGCATGTAATTGTTCTAACAAGATAGAAACAAAGACCACTACAGGAAAAGTTTCTAAAACAGAAATGGAACCCAAGGACATATAGAAAAATACTAACTATATAGTAAAAGATAGAGAAGACTTGGATGGGAAACTTAGATAGGAAGGGGCGGAGGGGGGAAACATAGAGGAGGGTAAGGGGTAACCTATATGAATAATGCTTATCAAATTGCATATATGAAAATTGTCACAACAAAAAGCATGTCAAAATGAATCACATTATGATGTACATTAAAATTTTCTAATAAAAAATGTCTATGCTCTAGTATCTTCACTTGAATTTTTTCATATTGATATTCTTACCTCATTCTTCAAGCATAATGCAAATTGGCACTACTGTCTCCCCAGAAGTCATTATTGGTCTTCCAAGAGAACCCTGAGATTAGACTGCTCACTCTCCCAAGCATTTTGCTTGATCAGTTCTGCTCATTTAAGTCTTGCAGCATAGGCAAGAACCATATACGGCAATGAATTTCTCAGTTTGTATACAGAAAAAAGACAAAAAGAAAATTTCTCAATAAAATTTTCCCTGGCTTGCATTAACATCATCAAGCAGTGTTTTATTGACATGAAGGAAACACTCAATTAAAGGATTATTCAATTATTGATATATCCCTTTGACCTTGAATTCAAAGCACTTAGGCAAAACGAAATAAATGGGTGACTCCTTGAACAGACAATTTTCTAAGACTCTGAGGAAGAGTAAGTTTAAGAATGCAAACGTAATTATTTTCTCTCTCTGATAGAAATACAATAAGAATCGGAATGCATTTGTCTTTAAGGTTATTTTCAGATGACAGCGACCATAATACAGGAGGTGTTGTAAGGTCCCAATGGAAGCATTTATGGAGTAAAATGGTTTTTAATTCTTTCTTTCATAAAACTTCACAATATTGACATTACTCTTGGGAAAACAATTCCTTAGAAGGGAAGTCTGTGTTGATCTTAAAAAAAAGATGCTTTATATTTTCTAATGAGCCAAAAGAAAAAAAAATCCATTCTTCATAATTTAAAATATAAATGGAAATGGAAAAGTAAGTAGTGCACATCTCATTTGTAAATGTGCATAAGAAAAAGAGAACAAGGTAGTTTAATTTATAAAGCTGGTAGGAACAAGTATAATTCAAGAAATGCTCCAAGACAGTTGAGAATAGAAGACAGATAATTAAATGTGAAGACCCAATGATAACTGGTAGAACTAGGGCATAATTAAGAGTTTTAAAAATATTTTACTTTTTATCTTTTCATGTTCAATTTTATGTATTTATAAGTTCTCATAAAAATATTGTAAAATATGGATTTTCAATGTAAGCAAGGAAATATGAAAAAAGTGAGTAAATCTCTCTGTCTTGGTTTTGATTTAGTTTTGTACTCATTTATTAAGAAAGCTGAAGAAATTAGAATTCAGAGAAGGAAGACTGTCCGAAAGAATTAACAGCCTCAGCAAGCTCCTTCATTCATCTATAAAATTTGTAAGGGATGAGCAAGACCATGTAAGCTAGCTAAAAATGCACTGTAAATACTGTTTAATGAGTGCTTCTCCTAGAAGGAAATGAGAGTGAAGAATCAGACCTACTGAAAAATGTAATATGTTCTCAGAGCATTCCTTATTGTTATAATTTTATGTTAACAGGAAACTGTGAAGTCTGAATTTGTATATGGTAGGCAGACACTCTTACCTGAGGAGACTAATGAAATCAAATGGGAGAAGGATGTGGCAGTGCACTCCTGAAAACAATCCCCAAACAGCTATTGGAAACCCTATGAGGGTTGCTATGAGTTGGACTTGACTCGATGCCACCTAACAGCAACAATAACAACAATGAAATCAAAAACAAGGAGGAAGACAGGAAAAGATTTGAAAGGTGTGACATTAGAGAATACATTTGGAGGCAAAGACTTAGGTGAAAAAGCAATGGTTTAGGGAAATGATTGGTAATCTTAATTCAAAATATTATCATATAATCAAATTACGATCGTGACTTAATTTTTTCCTAAGTGATAGCACAATCACATGATTTGAACAGCCTGTTTTGTTTTTGTTTTTTTTTTTCTCACAGAAACAGCAAGAAGGCTTTCTTCAAGTAAATATCTTCACTGACCAACAAAGCAAAGCAACGCCAGTAGTATGGTAAAATAGTATATGGAGATGGTCTTTCTAAATATGTTGCTGTTGTTGTTGTTGTTGTTAGGTGCCGTCGAGTTAGCGATCCTCTGTACAACCGGGGAAACACTATTATCAGTGCTTCTCTGCTGTCCATAGGGTTTTCAATGGCAGATTGGTTTTTGGGAGGGGGTTGCCAGGTCCTTCTCCCAAGCCTACAGCTTCTGGTGTTCCCAGGTGGTCTCCCATCCAGGTGCTAACCAGGCCTGACCCTGCTTAGCTTCCGAGATCTGACGGGATCGGATGCCACAGGGCTACTGCTGCAGGCTTCTAAATATAGATTGTCTTAATAAACCCACTGAGAAATCTTGGAATAAAAATAGAAGAGAAATTTGAAACTGCTTCAAAATATGAAGACCTTGTGATAGATTGAAAATTATGCAAAATATATCATCCTTATGTTATTATAGTAAAAAAAAATCAAAAATATGGTCTGCTGCTATATTGTATAACAATTGGCCAAACATTTTTTTAACTTGACAATGATAATTTTCCGAAATTCAAGAAAAGAATGCTTTCATTTAGTAAGACTTATGAGCTACAAATGTAGTTTTTTCTTTCACTGTATAACGTATTGTTGTTGTTAGGTGCCATTGAGTCAGATCCAATTTATAGCAACCCTACGTGCAACAGAACTAAACACTCCCTAACACTGTGCTATACTCAGCACTCTGTCAGTATTTCTTTGCTATTCATAGGACTTGCAATGGCTGATTGCTTCTAGATTGTTTTGGAAATGGGCTTCCAGGTCCTTCTTCCATTTTTTGTGGTTCTGGAAATCGAACCAAGGGTGCAGAGAGCTCAGAGCAACATTCTACCAAGTAAGCCAAATCACAGACAATATAAAGTATAACATTCAAAAATATTTTTTAAATGTTTAAGAATGAACAGTCACAATAATTACATAGGCATGAGCTTAAAATCAAATTCTCATCGCTTTCTAAAATATTTAGTTAGTTATTTTTTTGCTGTGCTTGAGATTGAACCCAGGGTCTTCAACATACTTCACAAGTGCTCTCCCAATGGGCTGCACTGCTAGCCAATGTTTTTATTGTTTATTTTGAGTCAAGGTCTCACTATAATATCCAGGGTGCCCCTGGCCTCCACTTCCTGTGTCCCTGGGATTACAGGCCTGTGTACCACTTCAGGCTTCAGATTTTCATTTTATAAGGTCACACTTGTGGGCTAGATTATTCCATACACTTACATTATTATTCAGCATTCTACAAGCAAAAGATATTTACTCTATTGTTTGTACTCTGGAAGAATAGCTAGATAAGGGTATAAACATAATTTTAGGTTTTTCTAAGTTGGGACAGGTGAACCAAGTGAACAGAGCAAAAATAACACAGCTGCAGTAAAGCAGATTGTACAATCTCAGAGTCTGCTTGTAAAAATGCAAACCACATAGAGCATCCAGGGAAAAACAACCTGGCACATTCAAGGGGCAGGTAAAACTTGTGTTCAGTGCCAAAAAAAGGCCCAGGGGTGATGATAGAAGGCAAATTGTATATAAGCTTGCAGTGCAATGTTGTGACAGAAATGAATAAGGTATTTTGTGATCCAGAGAACTTGAAAGCTGTTAGGAACAGGGATGTGATAATTCTTTCTCTGTCTACAACTAGAAAAAAATATCACCCTCAACCACTCTATATTCTTTCAGTTAAGAGTTATAATAATAAAAAATAGTTGTATTAGATTCTAATAAGCTCCTAAGAATCATTAGCTACATTAACACAACAGCAATGTAAAAACTGGTCATATTCGATTAATATAAGTAATAATTATCTTTCCACTTTTAGAACAGAGTTTAGGGAAAATTAAGTGTCACACCACAAAAAATGACATTACACGGAGCAAATGAAGAGAAACCTGAACCTGTAACAGAAAATAAAACAAGTAAATAGAATTTGCCAAAACATGTAGAAGAAAGCTTCAGTATTATTATAGAGAATGTACTTCTTATGTTTCTATATTTGCATGGTAGAAAAGTATAGTTTTTTTCTTTTAAGTCATTACTAAATGTGATTCCATAGACTTCTCATTTTTAAGTCATACAAATGAGAGTAAAATTTATAATTATATTAATATCATCCAAAAAGTGGTTTTTAGAGGTTAAATTTTCCCTGTTTCTTAGAGAGGTTAGTGCTAAAATTTATTCTGAGTTCTATTTGATCATACATTTTAATCTTCTACAGAATGACACATTCCATATTTCTCAAATGATTAGAGGACTGTTGTAGAAATTTGAGGCATTTTCTGTGTGGAATGACAAAAGAATACTGTGCAGTGTCTCACACTCTGCTTAAGCTATTAATTCTTTGAGATTCAAAAACATTAACAATATTCGAAAAGAATAATGCTTAAAATTTTATTAAAAGAAACTTTATGAAATAAAGAAACTAGATAAAAATGTATCAATAAGGATTTCCCCTGTCAGATAATGAAAATATGAAAAGAGAAGTAGGATTACATAATCAACATGCATACAATGTTAGACCCTACTTGACAGCATCTAACAATAACCACAAACTATGAACATCCATTCACCAAAATTCAGTATCAGGATAAAATAACTCTCTGGAATTATAAGATTATGCAGGCTCAGAGAGAGATTACACAAATATTACTCCATCTCTGGGGCAGAAGCCTGAAAATTACATTGAGATTTAGGATTTTTGAAGGCAGGTTTGGAGCACTGTCGTGGCTGCTTTGGACTTTGCATAAAGCATTACATTGAAGATTTCCTGAAATTCTATCCACTGAAATATCCTTAAGTCTTGTAAACGCAACTTTTAACAGGAACATTTCACAGAACCAAAGACATTGGGTAAACGTATTTCTCGTTCCTTCACCATAACTTCATCCATGTTTTCTTGATCTATATACAATTCCAGTTTTAAAATGAGGTGCCATCAAAAGATATGGTGAATGTTTAAATTTTTTAAAAAAGGGTAAAAGACACATTGCCAGTAAGCCCCCTAGAAACAGTCCCCTTGCCTTCAGTCACACTTATCACATCATTTTGTCAACTTTCTTAAGCAGTAACTTTACTTTTTTATAACACCTTGTAATTGTGTTCATTTATGAATTTATTTAAATAGCCTTTTCATCCCTTTAAACTACTTTCTGAAAAAAATACACAGTGTAAGCAACAATAATATTAAAAATTTGAAGTTCTATGAATACCACTTACTTGATGGTATAAGCTCTATAAAAGAAATGTATCTTCTTAAAATTACTAAGTTTTTTACAGTTAATGACAGGACCAGTTCCATTAGATATTTTAAATATTTCTTCTCCTCTTCTTCCTCATCCTCCATCTTCTTCTGCTTCTTTCTGTACTAAGAATTTGAACCCAGGGCCTCACACACATTTTGCAAGTTCTTTACCACCGATCTGAACTCCCAGTTCATTTTTAATTTTTTATCTTGACACAGGGTCTCATTACGTTATACAGGCTGCTTCAAGAATCGAGCTTGCCATCTTCCTGCCTCTACCAGTCTAGTCTCTGAGATTACAGGTATGTGCCACAGTGCCCTGCTTCCATGTTTATTTTTTACAATACTATTAAAAAGAGTTTTAAGTTTTGTTCGTGTTGTTTCTTTGTTTTCTTACAAATGAAATATGCATCTATGTACATATACATATTCATGAACATACATATTCATATATATGCATATTAATTTGAAAACAGAGCATGTATTTTAAGGCAGTAAGAAACCAAGAGAACTGTATAAACAGATCTATAATTAGCTCTTAGTACCTCTGAAAGAGGCTGTTGGAATTAGATAGATAGAGCATAAGTAACCAATCTACTACAGAATAACATGAGGGCAAAGATCATTCTTACTCCTCTCAAGAACTCATTTTGGTAAAAATTGTGTTGTCAAGAGCCAATTGTGAGTTCTTAAAAGTCAGGGATTAACTTTTATTCACTTTATAAATCTCTAACAGAAAAAAGCAAACCTGATACCTTATAGATGGCAGGAACTCAAAACTGAAATTAATCAGTTGGTTAAAGAAAGTTTAGAAAACTGAACACATTGAAATTGATTAAGCATCTTATTATAGCATTGAACTGCACATTTTTTCTAGCCAGCCACATATTACTATTGAAACAAAGTCAAACTGATTAAAACTTTGTTTTTCAATATTTCATTGAAATTCACACACTTGTCAAATATAGATTTCATAAATGACTTGATAGTGAAACTGATTTATGACATCCTTTAAACACAAAATAAAGGTATTTCCACTTTCTTAGTTTATTAAATGAATATTTTGTACTCATCAAGAACATTTAAAGAACATTGTAGGTACAGCACCTCCCACTGGACATTGATACTACTTATAAACATGTAGAAACAATTATGTTATTTAAGAATTGTGTGATTTGATGTCTTTGAGATGTATTTGATCTGATTTCCAGAAATAATTTACAATTTTGTTTATATTGTTGGAAAAATTTTAATATCAACAATAACAAATTACTATTCAATTAAACATGATCATCTTTTATCTTTTACTTCAACAAGACCTGGGTTGCGGGTTAGCTCAGTTGGCAGAGTGCTGTTCCACATACTCTGAGTCTCTGGGTTCCATTACCAGCACTGCAAAAATTGGGAGAAGGACCTGGCAACCTACTCCTGAAACAATCGGACATCGAAAACCCTTTGGATACCAGAGAAGCACTGTCAGATATAGTGCCTTTTTCTTTCTTTCTGTTGTATATACAGTCATGATGAGTTGGATCTGACTGTAAGGCACCTAACAACAATGCCAACAAGACTGACTTCTTTCTTCAAGGAATTCTAATTTTAATATGAAAAGATCATACAACCCAATATAAATATATTGACAAATGAATAAATACTCAGATCAAAACAGAGTATGGGGGCAAGCAGCTGGGAAAATTTTGCTATGTTCTGGAATTTTGCAGCTTCTCTGCCAAGGGTTAGTGGTGACACAATTCCATTTTCCCTCTACTCTTCTCACTGGGATCATATGGAGGTACTTTATTTCAGAAGAGACTTTTTTTTTTTCTAATTCAGGCAAAGGTAGGGATGGGATGGCATTGGTGTTGAGTTTATGCAGACTCAAAAATGTGTTCTTAAGGGAAAGCATGATTCTTTAATGAGTGATGTCTGCCTCTTCTTTACTCTCATTTCCTTTAATAAAACATTTACCCCGACCAGAGGGAGTTTTTATCCCTGTGTTAATTCAGATAATATGGTGAAATTATTGTTCCTCTCTCCCTCCTCAAACTCTTACAAGGGGAGAAGCATCAAAATGTGTTTCTCAAATAACTCTCTCAGTGATTATATAGATTTGATTTCATGAAATAAGATGACTAAGCATAATACAATTGCTCTATTTGGTTTAAAATTTATGACTTTTGAATTTCTATTTTTCTACCATTACATGGTAATGACAAGATAAGTCAGTAGATGAACAATGTTCATTTAATTGCTCTAAATACCAAAATTTAATCCTTTTTCTTCTTGCCTTTCTTGCATTAAATATTGGTATGAGAAAAAAAGTCTTCCAGAGCACTAAAAATATTCATTAGTTTGTAACTCTTTGAAAATTCCCTCTCAATTGCTTCACATTTTCCATAAATGAAAATGACCCAGAATTGGACTTGAACTTCTTAGTTCAGATGAAAAGAGATTAGTAATAACCCTGATATTTTGTTCATGTTTCTCTCGGAGAACAAGTTTAATGATCATGGTTTTTCATCATTATTACATGAAAAATCAAAACAATATTGTTCTGAATCTCCCTTTACTTAACTTATATATGTCAAGTAAGTAAAGCCCCCCTTTCAGCAACCTTGCTGCCAACTAAATGCACAGTGAGGTGTATAAGTACTTCAACATAGGGAGTTGAATACTATGAATAATACATTATTCCGAGTAATGGTTTAGCATGATGTAACCAACTATGATGACAAGAAAACCTGCATATTTCATGTAGTAAGTTCACCAAAAATTTAAATGAAGTAACTAAGAAGACAGTAAGATAGTAGTTTAATATATAATGCAACATATCTGACCTAAGTGGCATAAATTACTATAGATTACAAAATGCATATCTTTATTCACACATTTTGAAAGTGATTATTTATAGTTCATAGGCTAAAAATATGACAACAGTTGTCATATACAAGCTATCCTTATGGTGCTCATATAGGCATAGTAATACAAATCATCTCTTTAAGTACAGTTTTTTCTTAGAATACTCATATGTTCCCCACCTCCAGAGGCTCACATGTCTGGCACAATTGGTTATGCATACAAATTTTGCTTATAAATAGCACATGACTTGAAATGTTCAAAATCAAATATATTCTCTGAGTATAGTCAGATACATAACACACAGTATCTGCTTCTGAGGGTTCTTATTATTACTATTAAATTAGAGTACAATATGAGTTTCATTATGACATTTCCATACAGTTGTATCATGTACATTTCTCTTATTTACTCCCTCATTATCCTCCCCATGTTTCTCCTTCTCTTTCTAAACATTAAAACAATGTAGAAGCAAAGTTTTGTGCTGTCTTTCCATTTTTGATGAAATGCGGAAGATTATATTCATACTGAAGTTTCAGTGCATCCTTCATCAAGTCTTTATTTCAATTGCTTTGACTGATTATTAAGGTAACCAAGTGCTCCACTGGAAAATGTTTGACATTGTATATTATGTTAATCATACAATAGTAAGATATAGTGAAATGACTTGTTCAGTCAGGGAAACTTGGCATGGAAATCTTGCTTTCTATTGGATAAACTGTCACTCACTCAGAATAAATTAGCTTTTGTGAGCATTGATTTCCTGTAGCACATGCTTATAATAAGCATAAAATATGGTAACTCAGGAACTTCCTACAGGAATTGCATGCAACCATGTATCTAAAGTTTCCATCTGGTGAATTTCTTCATTGTTTATTGAGGCACTGCACTGAAAATGGTATAAATCAAGAGTAAAATTTCTTTAAAAATTTTTTTGTTTGCCCTTTTAACCCGGATCGATCAGATCATCTTTCACTGCTTTGACAAACGCTTGAACTAATTCATAGTGCTTCTGAAATATTAACATATAGTTTCATTTTTAGATAGTAAATTGTTCATTGTAAAATAAATACATTACTTTCTTTTAAAATCAAAGACACTCTGTTAAGGCCCTAAACTTATCTCCAATCATAGAAGTCTAAAATCCTTATTGTCATTATCTCTGAGATTGAGATAAAATTCATTTCATCTCTGTTTTGTTCCTCAATCCATCTAACCTCACTCCAGGAAAAATAGTCTACGTGCCTCACTTGCACTGCTTTCACACCATTATCCCTGCAGACCATAAAAGAAATTTCAGAATCTCTCATTTCTTTATAGCATTTCTTTTTACCTTTGGGTAGTAAACCTCATTATCTAGATCATAAACAGAGAAACCAAATTTCTTGTATTCTACATGAAATTCCTCAATAGCATCTCTTGTACTTGGTAGCTAATTTTTATGTTTGAAATTCCTAAATATTCGCATATTATAATATCTCCTTCTTCATATTTTAAATAATCATCCGTGCCACCACTATTACACATGCATAATGTAACTCTCATTTCATGAGAATCAGGTTCTCATGGTTCAAAGGAACAATATTATCCATAATAATATTTTGCTCATAGTGGCGAAGTAATCAAGTTCATTTCATTATGCCAGTAGAACTCAGAAAATTGTTCCACTACCTTTCAGAAAGAAAATTGACTTTCAAGTTTATCAAATTTTACAGAATTCTTTGTTAACTTTCTGGAATTGCTAATTATTGCTTATATTTCATATCATATAATTTCTCTTCACCAACAAATTTGACCATATATCTGCTAAAAAGCTGTTTTGTCTGCATCTTAGGCTGCAGATACTTTTCACTTCCATTGATCAACTTCAGGGCTGTTTAAAGGGCACTATTGTATTGTTATGGACTGGGATTCTGGTTTCAGATTAGTTGGACTAGAGTTCCTATCTCTGCTTCTAAACTACCTGGGTATGTTTGAGCACAGTTACTTCACTTTCTATGCCTCAGTTTCACTGCTTAGTTAAACCAGAAAAATAAATGGGAATTGGGAAGGACTCAACATTTCTCTTTCTTTGCAATTCTCATAACATTTTATGTGACTGATACCACAGAGAGCTCTTCAAACAAACAAACAAAAAAAAATTGTCTGCAATGTCAATTTGTTTTTAGATACTTTGGGAAAAGGAGTATACTCTGGATCCTCTTAGAAGTTATGGTTAGCAGTTGGCAGATTAAGTTGCTAAAAATAGATTAATTCCAACATTTTCATTCCTTGATCCTTGAAATTCCTCTCTCTCTAATATGCAATAGACATTTCAGCAATTTTACTTTATTGACTATAGGTCACCACTGAATTGAATCCTTGGGCTTTAGTTCAATTGGTAGAGTGCTGCTCTGTACTTTCTGCAGAACCAGGTTTGATTCCCAGTACCTCAAAAATGGGATAACGAGGTGGCAGTCCACTCCCCAAAACAATTGGGAAACAGCCATTGAAAACCTTGCGAGAGTCACTATGAGTCATAAAAGACTTGACAGCACCCAACAACAACAACAATATACTATTAACCCCACTCCCAATGGACCAAACAAGAAATAGAATGCAACAACAACAACAATATACTATTAACCCCACTTCCAATGGACCAAACAATACATAAAATCTCAAAGTCTCCTTATATACCACACCAATGAAATTTTCCTAAGTGAACTCTAGAATTTATTTCTCTCTTGCTTAAATTCTATCCCCCTACAGGAACAACAGTAACATGCTAATATTATTTGAATATTCTCTCTCTCTCTCTCTCTCTCTCTCTCTCTCTCACACACACACACACACACACACACACACACACATTGATTCCTTGTTCTACTTTTTAGGTTTATGTAACATTTGTGCAGTGGCAGGTGATAGATGTGATTTATAAGGCAATTGTTTTACTATCCTAAATTCCAGATGTGGAAATGAGATGGTTTTCTGAAAAGTGGTATATTTTTCCCTTCACAGATAAAGGTAGTTTCTGGAGTTTTTAATAGTCATCTACATTTGCTGAAAGACTTCCTTCTAAGTCTCAAGGGTCCCATTCTTTCTGTAAAAATGCCATTTACATGGTACAAGTTTGAAAAAACATTTTTTAAAGGTAAGTTAAGAAATATTTTGGGTATTATGAGCTATACAGTCTCTGTTGGAATGACTCACCTCTCAGTTCTGTCACAGTAGCAGAAGAGGAACCATAAATATATAAGCTAAAGTTATGACTGTTCCAATAGCATTTTATTTACAAAAAAGAACAAACAAATTAAAAAACGCAAACAACAAACCCCCCCCCCAAAAAAAGGAAATGAACCTAAGAGCTATAGTTTGCCACCCTCTGCCTTAGCCCATGAGTTTGGGAGGTTTGTCTTGAACTAGAATGGCAACACTTCTACCCTTACAATGAAATACTGTCTTGATCCTCAGCTACATCTCCCTAGTAGCTATTGGTAAATAGAAACTCCTTTGAAGCTGCCTTGGAAGTCTGATTCTCTACACAGGTTGCAACTTTTACTTTCATAACACTTAAGTTTTCTTTGTTCCTGTGTATTCTTTCTGGGAATGACAGAAGATGCTACATTTGAGTTTATCCTTGTTGCCATAGCATCTGATTGCCACAGCAGTTTGAATTCTTATCACCTTACCTTCCCACTGCATTTCACTTAATTTTATACAAGGATTAACTTGAAAAATTATTATGTAACTCTGTGCCAGGAAACACATGTGGCACATGTCCCCCAGCAATGAGGTTATCACTGTACTGCTTGATATGTGAGAAAATGAAACCAGACTTAGTTTTTCATAGTGTGTGGCATGAAGACTTTCCTGGTAATAATTACTGTTATCGGGATTACAGTAGGCAATGATAATATGAGAATAGTTTGATAAAAGAATTATTCCCAAATATGTGGACACTGTGTAGAGAAAGTACTTTGAGAAATACCTCATCCAAAATGCACTTATGTAACCATGGTGGCACACTCTACAATCACAGTTTATTTGGAAAGTAGAGACAAGAGAATTACAGTTTACAGGCGATAGGTAGCCTGTACAATTCAGTAAGACCTTTTCTCAAAAATTAAAAAGGGATTGAGATTGGGGATATACAGCTCAGTGGTAGAATACTTGCTAAACATGTGTAAGGTCCTGGGTTCATTCCTCAGCACTGCATAAATAAATAAGTAAGTAAATAAATAAATAAATAAATAAATAAATAAATAAGGCATGTATTTGTATTCATTTGAGTTTCAGAAGTCAACCAGTTCCTTCCTGATACTCTTGAAATCCTGGATTTATAATATAGTAATTTCTTATGCAGTAATTAAAGACCATTTCATATGCTGGTAGAAATAGTTGTTAAATTAGAAGCATTAGTTTGATTTTTTATGGAATTTACTCCTATAATAATTATATAAATCTATGTCATGGATTTGTTAAAAAATCCTTGATAATCAATTAGTTTGGGGAAAGGAATAGAGAAAGGAGAAGAATTTGTAGCATTAACAAATTATTTTTCAGTAATCAAATTAAGGGAAATCTAAATTATAGAGAAACTTGGAAACTGTGTATAAAATCTTTAGTTATATAATAATTTGGACTAGTGGGTTTATTATAATTAATACATTTAGATTTGAAAAATATGCTGAAAATCACACATGTACCGAGTGGTAGATGTTACACTCAATAAAAGGAGTCCAGTCTGCAGACCACACTTTACCCCATAGTTTAAGGGTAACTTCAGTCATTAATTAGAATGACCATCATTTATTTGTACTCTTGGACTAGCATATGTACAGTTCTGTGAAAATGGCTTATTTTCTAAATTTGTGAAACCATCTTACCAAAATACTTTTAGTCTTTGATTGCACATTCTTTTTCCCACCAAAATTTATATTTAATTTAACCTTCAAGGTGGTGTGTTGTCATTTACTTTTTGCCAAATCTTAGATGCTGAAATCTAAGGAGGTTGTAATATATATGATACATATCCCTTATATGAAGGACTGCTTTTCTTATATTGAGTCAGGGCTGGGATTTAGCTCAGTTGGTAGAGTGCTGCACTGCAGTCTCTGAGGTCCGGAGTTCAAGTCCCAGCACCGCCAAAATGGGAGAAGTGCCTGGCAATCCACTCCCAAGGCAATCCAGTAAAATAGTCAGCCATTGAAAACCTTATGACGGTCACTATTAGTCGGATACCGACTCGACAGCACCTAACAACAACAACAACATATTGAGTCAAATATTTTCATGTTATTTCTTTTGTCTTGGTCAACAGTAGGACTTTCCAGAGGCTATTTTTCTACTTCTATATGCTGTCCTTTAACATTGGTAATTCCTAGTTCCACTTTATTTTAGTCAAAATGAAAAGAAACTAAAATGATCAAAAAGGAATTTTATACAAATTAGGCATCTTAGACACTATTAAGGTCTGTAGAGTGGAAAAGAAAGGCAGTTAACAAATAAAGAGAGAAACTGTAGATAGAAAGATTCACATCTACTCTTACAAAACCAAATTTGCTGGAGGATGTGTAAATGTAGAATAATTTACGAATGATTTCATTGTGATCCATTATGTGCTTAAATATTTGAACATGAGAAGAAGTAATATAAATATAATTGTTAACATTCTTCTTAAAACTAAGCAGCTTGTCTAAGAGTATTTTTATAATAATGTTTATTTTTATGTTGTAACAGAACATTAACATCCTCTTTGGTCATGGTAGTCTTTTCTCTCCTCATATGAATGTTTGTTTCTTCCTTTATTTTCCTACTGTCTAGATATAACATCTTTGTGGCAGGATGACATCCCTACTCCCTACTACTAAAGTTACTTCTACCCCTCTCCCATTCTGCCTTGGAAAACCCCTGCCTTCCAATAAACTTCTATTTGCTATCTATCTAGCTTGATGAGTCCCACCTGTTAGGGTCATAATGGTTCCTGCATTTTATGGATGGCCATTCATAGCATTGTAAAAGCTGTTTCTCTGAAGATATACTATGTAATCACACATCTTCAAGAATTTCTCTTCAGCTGGGCTTCAGAAACTACATAAAGCAATTGTAGAAATGTCCAGTGGGTATAAATACTTGCCCGTTGAGAAGAGATTTTTATGTTTTGTATGCATTCTAATTTTTTAAAAAAGCATTTGAATATTTAATTTCACATCAGAATTACTGAATCAAAAAACAAAGTGAAATGCAAACTATTTAACACTTGTACTAGGAAAAAATGTGAGTTATGATAAAAAGTCATTTTTCCTGCATTATAAAATACTGACAAGATTTAAAAGGTCACAAAATCAAATGATATTTTCCAGAATTTGCCTCAGTCAATGTAATTATGATCTGATAAATCTTAATTATCACCTTCTCCCAGATTTACATAAGGGTGAAAAATTCCCTCTTCATTTGCTTCTCTGGTATCTCATATATCCTTAAGTTTGTAATATTCTCATATGGTCTTGATTTTGAGTCTAAATGTGGACAAACAAAAAATAAGTAAAACAGCAAACAATGATTTTTTTAAAAAGCCTTCATATATAATTAAAATATTCAGCATTTAGAAGTTCAAGTGACAATAATGTGGATATAAACAGGGAACTAAGCTATCAAGTAATCCAGAGGGATTCTAGTGGATTTTGAGGAGTAAGTAGAATTTTGCTGCACAGCAATGGAACACAGCATTTTACACAGAGCAGTATGAGTCTACATGAAACATCATAATATATGCAGAGAGCAAAATATTTCACTATCTTTTCTTTCTGTTCTTATTTTTTAAGGTTTTTATTACTGCACATTAGTTGCATGTTGACATTTTCATATATATGTAATACACTTTGATCATATTCACTCCTTACTACTTCTTGTCCCTCCCTCGCTGTTCACTTCCTCTTAAATAGATGGGCTGTCTTGAAAATTTCAGTTTCCTTTGTTACTAATTCTCTTCTCTTCTCTTCTCTTCTCTTCTCCTCTCCTCTCTTCTTTTCTCCTCTCTCTCTCTCTCTCTCTCTCTCTGTGTTTCTCCCTCTCTGTCTCTCTCTGTCCTCTCTCTCTCTATCTTTTCTCTGTCTGTCTCCCTCCCTCCCTCTTCAGTACTAGAGAGTTGAACCCAGGGTCTCATGCATGTTAGGCAAGTGCTTCATCAGCAAGTCCTACACTTGGTTACCTCATTTTAATTTTTTAATTTAATTTTTAAAGTTTGAGACAGAGTCTAAGTTGTACAGGCTGCCTCTTACCTAGAACTGGCGATGCCCTTGCATCAGCCTCATGAGTTACTGGGATTGCAAGCCTGTGCCATCACACCAAGCTGTAGTTCTCTCTTAATCACTGAATATCTAGTTCTTCATTAAATTTAGGTAAAACAAAAAACGAAAAATTTGGCTAAGGATATGTAAGTAAAAATCATTTTAATGTCATTTGGAAGACTCCTTTAAAAAAAGTGTAACTTCCTTTTTCCTTTCCTTAATCCCTCTGCCTGGGATGCAGGTTGTTGGGACTTTTATGCATATGTATGAAAAATAAACTACTTTAAATATCTATGTTTGAATTTTTGTTTCTTGCAGCTAAGTATAACATCCAACTAATAAAACTCCATATAAAGAGTAGTAGAGAGAACTGGAAAGTAAAAGTCATGTGATGAAGGTCAATTCATTACAAGTTAAAGATTTTGAACCATATCTTCTAAATATTAGGACATTAGCAAGTACTTTTAAACAATTTAATGTTATCAATTGGTGTGAAGTTTATAAATATTGTGTAATAATATGCAGAATGCATTAGAATATGACCTTAGTAGAAACAGGAACAGTAGTTTAAAAACTAGTGAATTAATCTAAACATATCCAGGAAGATTCTAGATAGAGGAGAGAAAAAGAATGGAAAATACATTGAGTTCAACTTTAGGTAATTTGACAGAAAATATCTATGGGATATTCAAGAGCAGCTATACTGCTTTTCCTAATCCTAAAAGAAAATTCCTCTAAACTAGTAGTCAATATTTGTGTATGCAAAGATAGCAATAAAATGACTTAAAATCTAATTATCTATAAAGTCACTACATACTGAAAAGTCATGAATGATATATTAAATAAATAAATAGCACAAATTAAGTATAAAAATCCTCCTATTTTACAGACATAGATGAACATAAGCTAAAGTTTCCACTGCTTCATTTAACTCAGTAATCAGCTAAGTGTAATCATTTTAATGTGGACATGTGAAATATTGAAATATTTTTCCTTCTTTGCCTTTACTTGTGCCCTGTGGCTAAACTTTGAAGAAAATAAAATGTGTCCTTTTATGAGATCATTCTTAAGCTTTTCATAACCTTCAGAGACTGTGTGGGAGAATCTGAAAAGAATATTAAATATAGAAACACTACTGTGATAGCATAGATTAATGCAATAATAAACTTTTAAGCTAATGACTATTTAAGTACAATTTCATAATTTAGTAAATGACTCAATTCCAATTCCTCTAGATCTTTTGAGAGATAAATTTCAATTCAGTATCTCTCTGGTACACTAAAAGTAAAATGTATATGCAATTCAATGTTAATTTCTTGTTCTAAAAGACTTCCACAGACCAATTCATTTATCTTTTTCTTCTGTGACATTTATTTCAATTGAATAAACACATTTCTTCCTTATTTTGATTTAATATGTGAGTCAGAATATGCCTTTATACTTCTTGTATTCATCAATAGAATGAATGTACTTGGTGTAGATGAGAATGAACACATTTAGTTTTAAATTATCAGGTACATATTATGTTTTCTAAAAGAAAAGGAAGAGGTGCTGATCAGTCATACAATAATTATTCTTAAAGTTTAAATATTCTAGCTAATGATTTAAATTTGTATTTGGAATTCTTTTTGAAATATGAAATTTGGTCACTTTCAATCTATTCATATATATATACATATATATGTATATATATCATTCTTTTATATGTATATATATTCTCTTAAAATAATATATCATGCAGTCACTAAAATTATGATTGAGTGCATATTCAATATCAGGAAAATAGGTTCTTAATTTTTCATATGCACAAAAACACATACAGAACAAATTTTTGGAAGAATCAACTTTTGTACAACAATACAAATATTTATGGCATATATGCTCAAAATTTAATGATTTTCTGCTAGGATGTCAAATTATAGTCTTTTTTATCTTATTTTGAAAAGCTGTGCTTTCTTCCTTGAATATATATCATGTACAATGACTCAAACCAATGTAACAAAGAAAATAAAAAGCAACACAATAGATTTTTAAGGGCATATACAAAATACAAAATAGAAAAGAAATACTTAAAGCTCTTCTTCCATAAAAATCCCAAAAGAAATTTACTCAGACATAATCTATCCAAAAGCAAACATCAGTATAAAAGAATACCTATTTTATTATTCCAAGACAAGCAGTGGAAATTTCTGCAGTGGTATAACACTTAAAAGTAACGATCTGCAATTTCAGCGTAATTCAATTGATTTCATATACAAGTAAAAGCATTCTCATAAAAGCTAAAATAGTTTGGCTAAAGTTAAAATCAATGAAGTTATAACTTGTATCTGCATTGAAATAATAGGTAGTTAGTTTGATCTTAGTGTGTGTCATACAAATCCAGTTGTGTCTTTCGAATTCCCTCCCACCCTTGAAACGGGGTGTAGAACTAAAGGCTAGAGAGAAGTTGCAATTTACATTGAAATATCTTCTTGCTTAAGAACTTTGTTTTGTTTGTCCATGACAGTATAAATGGATATATTTTATACTGATTTTTTTGCATTATCAAAATACTTCCAATTTAGCAGCTTGAAACAGTAGTGTATTATTGCTTGTCATAGTTATGTGGGCTACTGGGCAAGACTGAGAGTTATTTGGTTTGGGTTTTCAAAGCAATTGTAATGAGTTAAGGTTGCTGTCATGTGAAACCTTTACTGTGTCAGTAGCCGAAGAAAGCCCACTCACTTGGCTATGAGGAGATGTTGGCGTTGAAATGGCTGCTTACCTCCTGTGTCAGTTAGCTTGTGCATCACTATGTCAAAATACATGACACAAATGAACTTATGGGAGGAATAATTTATTGGGGCTAACAGCTAAAGGATGTCGCTCCATAGAGGTAGACCACCATGGTGGCAAGGCCATAGCAGAGAAACTCATGTTATGGTAGATCAGGAACAGAGATTGGGTACCAGTACAAGGGACTCATGTAAAAAACCTCCAAAGGGACCTGCTTCCACAAAGCTAGGACACACCTCCCAAAGTTCCATAGATTGCTAGGACAGTACCAGAATCTGGGGACCAAAAATTCAAACATATGTTCTTTGGGGGACATTTTAGATTCAAACCCTAACAGCTAGGGTTTTCAACTGGAAAGCCCACACATAATTTCTCCTGTGATCCAAGCTTCCTAGATCATGGTGACTGGCTTCCAAAATGTCGTGTCCCAGGACTGAAAATTCTAAGTAACCCAGACAGAAACCATTCAGGTTCTCTGACCCAGCTTCAGAAGCATTGCATCATCATGTGCATTGTGTTGTTTTGGTTAGTTAGTCCAGCCCAGGTTCAAAGCAAGAGTGGGATGAAAAAAACAGGAATAAATTATTCCTGTGAGAAAGCAGGAGGAAAAGTAGCATTTTGGTAGAGTAGCTTCCACAGTTTGATAATTTATGAGCCATTTGAAATTTTCATTGATTACTTCAGAAGAAATACTACTCACTGAAAAAAGAAAATTTTATTTTCTCCCCCAGGTATTTTTAGAAACACCTATATTCCCAATGTTATTTCTTGCTGATAATTTCTATTTCCTTTTTTATTCATTTTTAATTAACTGATATTTTGTAATTAAATTTCATCAGGAAATTAATGTATATAGCATGGTTCCAGACAAATGAATTTGGTTTTGTTTGATTTGGTGTGGATTGATTTTCAAATGAATTAAATAGCACACAGTTGCTATTGGTAAAAATAGTCAGGTACTAGATGAACGTGTGAAATAACCAATAGGAAGTAGATATTTAAATTTAAGAAGTCAAATTGTTCTACTACAACTTCCTCCATTTTTCAAGTATACTTCCTAATTGTTTCTATTATTTGACAAGATTGACTGTTCCTCCTTTCTGATCCTGCCCCTGGACTTTGGGATCTATTACCTTCTTAATTATCTTCTCTTCTGTGCTATTTATTTCAACTCAATAGATAAAATGCTTTTCTTCTCTATTTTGATTGAATAAATAAAAAAAGAATAGGCCTGGTAACCCCAGTCCATATTTCCTTTTCTTTTTCTTTTATCTATTTCTTAAATATAAATATTATATTAATCTTTATGAGTGAAAAGGATTGAAGCCAATACCTATGACATAATTGTTGTTAGGTGCCCTCTAGTTGTGTCCAACTCACAGTGACTATCACTGGGTTTTCAATGGCTGATTGGTTCCAGAGTGGTGGACTGCCACATCCTTCTCCTGTTTTTGCAGTGCTGAGGTTCAAACCTGGGTCCTAAGAAAACGTGGAGCAGTACTCTACCAACTGAGGTAAAACAGAGACATCAAGGTAAACTAGTGTAATAGAAGTAAATAAGATTAAAGTATGCTTGAGAAACATAGTTATTCAGACTTGAGTGAGAATGAGAAAGACAACTTGGTGAAGACATAATCAACAAAGAAAGTATGCACAAACAAGGAATAGATTTTATTTTTAATAGAGGAAAAAAGTGAAGGCAATCAAGAATTCAGTAGGAATTATAACAAGTAAAATCTAGTGCTGTGATTACTTTGGCAACATAACCACCACTTTATACTGGTAATATTGTGACAATAAAATACAGGTAAATTAAGTAAATAACAACTAAGAACCTTGATAGGCTGATTAGTTCCTTGGGGCTGGTCCCTGGGGAAATCTGTGAGGATTTTCTGCTATGTTGTTGTTGTTGTTAGGTGTTGTCGAGTCGGTATCCGACTCATAGCGACCTTCATAGGGTTTTCATTGGCTGTTTCGGGATTGCCTTGGGAGTGGATTGCCAGGTCCTTCTCCCATTTTTGCGGTGCTGGGAATTGAACTCAGGACTTCAGAGACTGCAGCGCAGCACTCTACCAACAGAGCTAAATCCCAGCCCATTTTCTGCTATAGTTTAGGTAAAAAGACTACAACCAATATATTAGATAATAAACTTGAGGTCAATTATTCAAAAAAGAGATGTTCCACCTTCTTAGTCCTTCAGATACAGCTTACCTCTTCCTTCTGCTTCAGTGCTAAGGAGGGCTTCCAACTCATGAAAAATTGGGTTCTGGTTTGAGTGCATGTTCAATATGTTAAAATTTAGAGAGTTTGGGTTCGGTTTAAGTTTGGGTTAAAATCGTATGTGTAGGTAGAAGGACTTCAAACTAAATCCAATCCTGAACACTGAATATGCTCCCTTTCAAGCATTTTAAATAAATTTTCTGAAACTGAACATGAACTAGAACTCAGCAAAAAACATGGATTCAGTTTTAGCTTTAATGTTGTTTATTTGGTTTAGTTTGTTTGGTAGCATGAGTTATTTAATTTTTTTTAAAAAATTGAAAAAAAGTGTCTATATATAGCATTAACATTTTAAATATGAAAAGAACCTGAACCTTCTAAATTTTAGCATAGTGAAACCACACCTGAACCTGCATCCAATTTTTCACAGGATTGAAACCATGGTGCTAAGTAATAAATCATTTAGATATATATATATATATAAATGCATCATAGCTATTTTAATAGGCATTGGTGGTGGTAAAGAGAATCTAGAATTCAAGAACCAGAATTAGGAAAAAAAAATGAGATTCTACCCTAGTACTCTATGTTGGGGTTCAGAACAATGCAGACAATTGTTATTAATATTACTTTTCTCTTATTATGCTTATGCTAAAGGATTGTGCTTTCTGCACAATGGTTTGTAAATACAAAGTCAAGGATTTGATCCAACAAGCAGCAGGAAGTGTGGGCAAGTGAAGAGGATTCTGATAAACAGATTTTGCTAGACTATAAGATAGTCTCTAATATGAACACCTGAGAAGAAATTTCTAGAAGTCCTCATCATTGTGAAAGTTTTAGGTTAATATATGCTTGATTCTTTAATAGATCCAAGTTTTTAAAAATGGACAAGATAAGCTATAGATATACTAAATATTCCTTGGAGGTAGATAATCCAAATGGTGGAATAGAGGGAATTATTCTAGGAGAGAAATAAATAATCTTGGGAGTGAAGTATCTTTGTAAAATGTTTGGTTCTAACAATGTCTAAAGAAAAATGTGGACACCAAAGATCCATACTAAGAGGATTTTTGTGTTGATTCTCAATGAGAAGACAGAGAAAGTTATGAAAATAGGTATGTCAGAAAGGCAAAGTTCACATGAGCCAAAAAGGTGGTATAGAAACTTAAATGTCAGAATCCTTGGAAGGCTAATGTGATCCTGCCTCACAAGCTTATGGCCAAATATTCTAACAGAGAAGGATATGAAAGGACATCTGGGGAAGTGGTCTGTCATGTTATGAGCATCTTGCATTCATGCAAAATAGAGACAGAACTATGAAAATTGTCATCAGTAAAGGGACTCCACAAGAGTAAGATAAATAAGTATCAATGATGGAGATAAAAAAATGACAGTGAAGTTAAGGAAAGTCCTATTTTCATTGGCTTTCCTTGAGAAAGCCAAAAAAGAGAATGATATCAGGTTAGCATTTTACTCTGAGACTGTTATAAAATTTGTGGTAAATAAATCATCTTTGGCACAAGACAGTTGGCCTTAGAGATTGAATTTTATAACAGCAATATAAATAATTTTGGTTAAAATTACTATTGAAACATTTAATGGTTCTCTTAAGTAACATGTGATATTTCTACTGGCTAACGGTAATTTCTTTTACACATTTTATCTTGAAATGGGTGTATTTAATGGCACATAGGTTAATGGAATTTTGGTAAAATATTGGTTTAGGTAAGTAAGGAAATAAAAAGCTGTGTATTTTTAAATTACCAGAACTTTCTTTTAATTCCCAGGTATGAAAATTGAAATGGATGTCCAGAACAGTATCCAACTTTTTTTTTCTAGAAGATGTTGTTCCTGGCTATGGGATTGTAGAAACTATTTACTTCTTATTTTTATAAATGCTACAGAAAAACAGCCTATGCATTTAATTATATATAAATGTATGCACACAGGAACATATACATTGAAGTGTATGGTTTTTCATGCATGGATGTTTGGAATATTTGGATATCTTGGTGGTACCCATAGTCTCTGTGTCGTCTGAGCTACAACTAGGAGCAAAGCAGGATGCTAGGGCTTTATTTATAACATTATTTTGAGCAGGATATAGAAAAATACTGAAAATGGAAGAGCATACTGTCAAGTAGTAATATTAAATTTAAAAGTCAGCAGAAAGAGATATCATTACATTGCAGGGAGAGATATCAAAGTTAATTCTAGAAGAATCAGAAGCTTTGGTGTTAAGAGCATGGGAAAAGATGTGCTATACTAAAGATCATAGAGGTATCCAGGCTAATTGTCAGGCTTTCAGTCTTCTTTTGAAATGGAGAAGACTATAACTAAGACAAGATGAAGGAAGCAAGAGCAAAGATGAAGGAATACATTTTGGCACAACTGAGTGAAACCAAACTGAGTACCCCTTGCTCCCAGGCAGAAGGAGGCTCAGATGAAAAATTTCTCAGAAGGAAGATCATTGCAAATGGATAGCATACCGAGTTCTTCCCAAGAGATGAATGATGTTCAAGATGTCTTGGTGTCCTCAATTTTTCACCACTAGCAGAATGGAAAATATAAAGTCCTGGGGATGAGTTTTAGGTGGATGCTTTTGGTAGGAGTGTCCCGTTATCTGAAAACAGTGACCAAATAGGGTTATGTTACTGCTTACAGAGAAGTTAATCTGAAGCAGTTGAATTCTAGGAGATCATTTGATTGTAGGAGACAAATTTCAACAAATAACGTACAATTAAGAATTTTTAATGATGCAAATTCAGAGAAAAAGCTTATTTGGTGAACATACTGATAAATATAGCATACTGAGATAGGAAGACTTCGACAGGGTCAGAATTGCGTAAAAATATCCTTTTTCAGTCAGGCTTTTAGAGTAAGAGATATATTTTTGCTTTAACAACCTACTTTGCCCACAGCCATGTCACCCTGGACTCTGACCTCATCTTATCTCAGAACTTAGCAGGATTTTGCCTGATTACTACCTAGATGGGAGAACGCCTGGAATACTGAGCGCTGTAGGCTTAGGAGAAAGACCTCCCAGCCCACTCCCAAAGCAATCAGCCATAGAAAGCACTATGAATGGCAGAGAAGCCTGGACATAGTGCTGAGAATGGCACAATGTTGGGCAGTGCTTTGTTCTATTGTAAATAGGGTCACTATGAGTTGGACTCAACTCGATGGCACCTAAAAACAACATGAACAACATGATGTTCGCTATCTTTTCTCTATTTGTTTCTAATTAGTAAAATTAAGGGATGAAGTAGATTAAGTGCTGACTACTTTTTCAAAAATTATGATAATATTCTTGTTGTTGTTAGGTACCACTGAGTTGGATCCAACTCACAGCAACCATATGTACAACAGAACAAAACACTCCCTGACATTGCACCAGGTCAGCACTATGTCAGTGCTTCTCTACTATTCATAGGGTTTACAATGGCTGATTGTTTTGGAATTGCTTCAGGAGTGGGTTGCCAGGTCATATTCTGATTTTTGTCGTGCTGGGGTTTGAACTCCAGGGCCTCATAGAGTGCAGAGCAGCACCCTACCAATTGAGATAAACCATAGCCCAAATAATAACCTAATATTCTTCAAATGATCTAAAATGTTTATGTGACTAATTGGCAACACTGTTGAGATTCTAAGCTGAAAATAAGAAATTTCTAGAATGACTTATCAAATGTAAACACCAAGGCATCATGATATTTGATTGAAGTCACATTTAAATGATTTTCTGTTATGACAAAGGTATATTGAACTCAGAATTTTCTAGTTACACATTTACTATGATATGCTCAGAAATGAGAGTATGCTTCAGACATTTAAGTTTAAACCTAAGAAAAGGTCCAATGTTGGGGAGTGCCAATTACCTAAAAACAAAGAATAATCTTTCTCAAAAGCTACTGTTGATAATTGTGTGGAAGAGAAACAACAAAAAATAAACTTCAAACAAATAATAACATTAAAAAAATTAAAATCACAAAACACAACATATTTCTTCATCTTCATGCTTACGAAAAACTTTTAGCCTTAAATCTTAGAATAAATATGTCAATTTTCAATTTGACTCAATGAAGCTTCGATTGTAAGGAGGCAATATACTCAGGCACATTTCTAAAACTTTATTTTATTACAATTATTATTTAAATACCTTTAAAACATATTACCAGTGAAATGATCCATGCCCCAAATGGTGGTACAATGGCATCCTCACACATAAAACATACATTCTTCTTGTTGGATTGAAGTGATCATCACCTGCTGATTCCTTTAGTAGAATAAAGGACAAGGTAATTTATAGTTTGTACTGGTTCTGCTTATAATAGTTTTTCGAACAGTTAAGAAGTACAAAATGTATAAAATAAAAATGTCAGAGCCCAAAGTGAGAACCTAATTGTAGCTGAGAGAATTGTAGTGATAGTGGAATGTACTCAGAGCATGAAAATGCAACATTTGAAATGGTGGAGCCAACCATAAGACCTTAAGATTTTTAGAAATAACCATTTTATTCATTTTTTGTTTGTTTTCCAAGTCTACCTCAGAGACTTGTAAGTTTATATAGCTTACACAATGATGCTGGATTTATGAAAACAGTTTTCTTATGATCTCAATAATAAATATATATACTGACACTATGGGGAGTACTAGGTTGTTCATGTTTAAACAATTGATTATTTTTCAACATACAGAAATGAATTATAGACCCAGAGAAACTTAACTTTAATAATTCAAATAGCATCCTTTTCCTTGATCAGAGAGATCTCCAGAAATAATATGAGTTTATACTGAATCAATATTAAAGCTATATTTTGTTGAGTATTTGTGTTCATTTTTATTACATAGAATAACAATACATCAAAGAAAAATCTCTTTTTCTGATAGAATGCAAAATGCTACATGAATCAGAAATGATGTATAATAGCATCAACTTATAACAAACATACAACTGATTGTAATTTATTTCAGAAAATGTAAAATGAGGCCACACTTTTGTAAATACAGTCTTTCAGTATCATTATTTATTATTTGCTTACCTTTTTGTTACTTGAATATAAACGACCATGTTAGATGTTTCATGCTTTCAGAATTACAAACTCCATGCATCTAGTATTTCAGTGTATATCACTAAGAAAACATTTTTCTGTATAATTTACAAAGTAAAAACTACTCAATTTATAAATAAAATGGGCAACTTATTGATTAGGCATTTTATAGATGAATATATTTTTTAGAGACTTAAAATATTTACACAAATTTTTGATGTAAGAAATGAGGTGGGAGCAGGTGCAAAATTCCATATCCAACTTGCCAATCAAAATACAACTGTAAAGTTCTTTTCTCCCACATGTACTAATTTCTTTGGATTATGATTAACAATGGCCATAATAATATAAATTAACTGTATTAACTACTTTAGATACTATTCTCCAAAT
This sequence comes from Pedetes capensis, assembly GCA_007922755.1. Lineage (NCBI taxonomy): Eukaryota > Metazoa > Chordata > Mammalia > Rodentia > Pedetidae > Pedetes > Pedetes capensis. Next base: position 39,022 of record VMDO01019505.1, read on the forward strand.
CATAAACAAGGAATTAGATAATAAACCAAATTAGAATAGAGATAACAACTACAAAAATACACAAACTGAAATACTAATTAGGGGTTTAAATCCTCATTAATATAGAATAAATTTTATACTTAAAGAAGTAAGAAGAATTATACCTTAGGATTAATACAAAAAGCTGAGTCATCTTCTAAAATAGCATAAATAAGTAAGCTTCTGCATATTACTTCTGGGGAAGAGTTTGTCTTCACATTTACTACTACTTGATAGGAATTATTGTATTATAAAGCTTAGTGTTAATTTCACAAGGACTGCAATTACTGTTGTTTTGACTAATATCACAATATGTAAGAATTTAAGTTATCCACCTCTGGCTATGTTGCGTGCTGACCCAGTCGTAAGGATTTTTGTTTTGTTGATGTTTAGTCGTAAACCATATTGAAGGCTATGATCTTTGATCTTCATCAGTAAATGTTTTAAATCCTCTTCATTTTCAGCAAGCAAAGTGGTGTCATCTGCATAACGCAGGTTGTTAATGAGTCTTCCTCCAATCTTGATGCCACGTTCTTCCTCATAA
>VMDO01019506.1:9458-39050 GCA_007922755.1 Pedetes capensis
GCCCCCAGCCCATTTTTTTACTTTTTGAGACAGGGTCTCGCTAAGTTACACAGACAGCCTCTGGTCTCGAACTTGCGATCCTCCTGCCTCCGCCTCCCAAGCCGCTGGGATTACAGGCCCAGCCCTTATAGGCTTATTCTAAGAACCTTCTACTGAGGTTTTACTGATCAGATGTCAAGGATTGAGGTGTGGGGGGGTGGAGGGTGAGAGAGCACACCCCCCAAGGGACCCAGGGAGGGTCACCTACAAGCAGAACAAGCTATTCCCTGTGCCTATTGTTTTAACAGCACACACTCCCTTATTCTCCATTCTGTTCTACACGTTTCTCCCATTTTCATCTTAAAGCTTCTCCCATGCTCCCCAACTTCAGCTCACTATTAAAATTCATCTGCCTAGCCTAGCTTTTTTTTTTTTTTAAGAGGTCACCTAATATTTGCTATGTGTTTTTCTTTAACCAAAGTTTTGTAGACACAGTTTTGTACGGCATGACACCGTGGGAGTGTCTTTGAAACCGGTTTGAACTGTTTTCCGGACATTAACTGTTCAAAGGCCCTTTAAGATAATGAGACCTATATTTATTGCACAAATAGATGAAGAAAGAAGAGAATTCAATTTGCAAAGCCATCCATCTTCAGGAAGATGGTTTAAAGACCACAGCTGAGGAGGATCCCTCTCCACCAACTGAAGACTTTTCCTCCCACTGCCGAAGGGTTTTGTCACGCAGGGTGAAGGGCTAGCCCTATTCTCCTAGCTTCTCTAAGTCATTGTCAAGGAAGTTAGATCAGAAAATGATCTAAAAGAATCAAGATGCTTAACTACCTCAGGTACTTGTGAGTCAAAACTGGAATTATGCCGAGGACTCAGGAAAGTATCTGAGTGTAATTCACCCTCAGTGTTGAAGGAAATAAGTTAATCCTTGTGGAATCTGTTCTTCTTTGTGGCTTGGATATGATTTCAAGAATCAGGAGAGGGAGATGAGATATAGAGAGCTAAATTAGGGATCAATGAAAATAGTTGACAAAAACACGTGTAGTCTTGAGACTGTCTCACTTAAAGGTGGCAAATGTTTAGTCATGAGAATGCTGTCATTATGGTTGTTGTTGTTGTTGGGTGTGTTGATTCAGGTCCAACTCATGACGACTCTATGTACAACAGAATGAAACATGACCAGACACTGCCATGCCCAGCACTATTGTCAGTGCTTCTCTGCTATTCCTAGGGTTTTCAATGGCCTATAGCTTTTTGGGAGTGGGTTGCCAGGTCCGTCTCCCAAGCCTATAGCACCTGGTGTTCCCAGGTGTTCTCCCATCCAAGGACTAACCAAGCCCGACCCTGCTTCACTTCTGAGATCTGACAAGATCAGCACCCAGGGTGGTAGGGCTGCAGGTGTTATTACGAAAGATGAGTTTATCATTTGTATCTACAAGTGGATATCTGGTCACGAATAAGTTGAGAGGATTTATCTCGCCCTCTCAAACCTCAAGTCTCAGATATGGCCGCCGGAAATGGAGAAGAGATAAACTGAGGAAGGGGTTGAAGCACCAAAGACTGAGTGCTTCTCTCTAGATCCACCTGGGAGACAAATCGCATCCTCTCCTGTGGCTCAACGTCCTTCCCAGGACTGTTTCAGACTTCAGTAACAAAGTGAAATGACTTGTGCCAAGTGGCGTTCCTGACGGTGTAGAAGTTTGTCCTATGATGTGATTCAGCTGTGAGAAGAAGAGATGGAGGTGCTTTGGGTCTGTGGTCTCCCTATGGTGTTTGAAATGAAGGGAAGAAGAAAAGAGGGAGAATACATAAAAGACCCTTTCTGATCAGTTTCCAGGGTTGTCATTTTTTTCTCTCTCCTTTCTGCTCCCAGAAACTCTCCCCTAACCTGATTTTTGTCTTCTCAGCTTTCCTTTTTCACCTACTCTCTTTGATTTCTCTGTAACCGTCCCCCTCCCCACGAGTCTTTCCAAGACTCGGCACCACAGACAGATGGACAGAATGGGTGTGGTCTCAGTGGTTGTGACAGGAGTGGAGTACCCACTCAAAGACTTGGGCAGGGAGATATGGCCGCCTGCGTGGCACTGGGTTGTTCCAGAGGCACAGTTAAGTCAATATGCTTGGGCCGACTGAAGGAATTTCTGAAGGAAGCCAACTATTTTCCAGAATAAAATTCTTGGGTCTTTCTCGCTTGGCACACTGATTTGACCGCTGGGTACGTGTGTAGGGGTGTCAGAGTGTGTGAAGAAAAAGAAGGAAATGAAGGAACAGGAAAATAACGAAAAGAGCCATGCAAAACTAAGATACAGGAATGAGCACCGTGAGTGTAATTCCCTCCTTTCGTAGATGGTTTCCCGGTCCCTCCCTCTGCTGAGTCAGGTGTCTTCTTGGATTGGCGTTGGGCAAGATGGTCACCAGATTAAGTTTGTCTCCATTTCTGTCATCACTTTTGCCTTCTCCCTCTCCCCTCTCTGGGCACAAACTCCAAACCTTTCCTATTTCCGTTTCCTTCTCAGTCCCAATAGTCAGATACCTGTGCTGGATTCCTATGGGGACCCCTAAATCCTGGGGATCTAATTCAGGGGGACATGGTCATAGAAAGGTCTCCTATTTAAGCTTAATTGCAGGTGCAGTTCATAAAGGTGGGCTTCTTTAGCCTTGCCAAAAAGCAGTGAAAGCTATTGTAAATTGACTGACTTTATGATGCCTCTTAGATTCTACCTGGCAGACTGCTAGCTCGTGCCGCTGTAACTTTAATTCACTTTGTCTTTTAGATAGTTTTGCTTCTTCTTTTCAAAAAAAAAAAACAGAACAAAACAAACACCTCTTCAGTACTTTAATCACACTAAAGTCCATCTTATTGCAAATATTTGAAAAAAAAATGAGACTAAATCCCATAAAAGATTTTCTAATTTTTAATCTCATACGGCATGTTTCCACTTAATGTAGAGCTGAGGTCTCCAAAATAAAATGAAAACTGGCAGATGTGTCCGTCAGACATTTTAAGTGAAAAGTACACTCTATTTCTGGGAGAAAAAACCATGCACCGATAAGGTTGAGAGTTACCAAATTGAAGGCAGGTCTTCCAGGCTTTCCTGTGTAAAAAGGTCTCAATTGTCTGACAAATGAATGTTTTACCTTAAAGGAAAATATATTGTCCTTTTACCTACAGCATCTGATCCCCTCAGATCTCGGAAGCTAAGCAGGGTTGGGCCTGGTTAGTGCTTGGATGGGAGACCGCCTGGGAACACCAGGTGCTGTAGGCTTGGGAGAAGGACCTGGCAACCTACTCCCAAAAATCAATCCGCCATTGAAAATCCTATGAACAGCAGAGAAGCACTGACAATAGTGTTTTGGCTATTGTATGTAGGGTCGCTATGAGTTGGGTACCCACTCGACGGCACCTAACAACAACATTGTCCTTTCAGTTCATATGAGTCAGGGTAGTATTCTTCTCTTTAAGGATGGTTATTTTATTCTTGGGTTTTTCTAAATAATTAATTCTATTATTGGGTCTGCGTTTAGACCAGAGCAACATTTTTAGAAAATGAATATTACAAATTTAAACAACGACCCAAGTAGAAATAAAGGTGAGGACAAAAGATTGAGTGGTATAGTAACATCTGACTGAACTTTGTTAATTTCTGTAAGATTAACATTTTTTTTTTGGCTCATGAAAAAGACAGTTTAATGTCTCATATACAGGAGAAAAAGAACCTAATTAGCCAGGTAGAGTTCTATGCTAGGCGATTTATGCTCTGTGACTAAAAGAATAAAATTTTGACAAATGCGTGTATTTAATTTGAGTGTAAAACTTCCCTGGAGACACCCAGAGAAGATGACAAACAAGTTGCAGTCATATGAGGACTTATTTCTCTTACTTTTTTGGGGGTGGTTGAGATGGTAGTTGCTTTTTAAATCGAATATACAGCCTCATTTAATTTATCTTATTTATTTTCCCATAGTACCAGGAAGTTATGTTTTGGCTTCACTTCTGAATCAACATTGATGGCCCTCATCGGCTGAGGATGAATGTAAGATAATTCAGGGCAGAGCTGGGCGCAATGGCGCACACCTATAATCCCAGAGGCTCAGGAGGCGGAGGCAGGAGGATCGCAAGTTCGAGACCAGGGGCAGTCTGAGTAACTTAGTGAGACCCTGTCTCAAAAAGTGAAAAACTGGGCTGAGGGTGCAGCTCAGTGGTCCAGCACTTGCAGAGCATGTAGGCTGGAGACCTTCTCTTGGGTTCAACCCCCAGTACCACAAACAACGACAACAACAACAACAACAACAACAACAACAACAAACATAGTTCAGGGCCACCATCAGCATTTCTGAGAGCAACTGTGCATTCACAACTGATAAAGTTACAGCTATAATTTTTATTGTGTATACCTACATGCATTTATATATAATTCTATATGATTTTAGTCAATAAAAACACAGAGGTGCCATCTTTCTATGAAAGGAGAAGGTATAATATACCATAGACCAACTGATCAATGGTTTTGATAGATGCAAAGTATACATGGAGATTTTAAACAAGAGAGAAAGCAAATGAAAAAGAGATAAAAGATTAGAAGAAAAATAATGAGGAAGGAATTGTTGCACATTAGATAATAGATTGGAGAGAACTGGAAATTAAAATCCCAGTGAGCTCTCTGCATTGAAGAGTTTCTTTTTTTACCCAAGAAAGAGGATATTAATATTGACTGTACTTACTTGATTAGTGTCTGATGTTTAGCCTCTTCTATTAAAAAGCGATTGTAATTCCAGTGACTTTTTTTTATTGCCATTAGCCACATTTCAAGCCTCATTTGACTCTGTCCCTTCCTTCTCTACTCATCACTTCCTTGGGGGCTTCATTTCCTAAAAACCACAGAAGGGAAAATGCAATGGAGGATTTTAGAACAATTGAGGCAGGAGCCATGGCAGCTGCTGAGCAGGGGCTGATGGAGGGACAAAGGGATTCTAGGTGGAGCAATGGGCTGGAACAGCCCCTGGGCAGTTGGGAAGTGACAAGCCTTTAGTCTCAGTGAGTATAACCTTTGCCAAGGGCTGATTGAAAAAGCCTCCCTTAATACCATTGGCTGGGTTGCCGAGTTTGCATTGAGCGTTACTGAAGCAAATTCAGGAAGTGTTTTCGGAACTTGGCAGAGTTTAAGTGGACCAAAGCTTGTAGGAATAACATGTCTAATGTATCTCTTTGGCATAGAACCTTCATATAATTAAAACAGAGTCTGAATTTAGTGTCTCTATTTTCTGTTTTGGTGAGTAGGTATGTGGATGGACTTTCTCAGAGGAGGCTGAAGAGGCTGCAGATTGTTGTGGTTAGGTGCTCTCGAATGGTGTCCAACTCATAGGGACCCTCATAGGGTTTTCAATGGCTGACTGTTTTGGGATTGCCTCAGGAGTGGATTGCCATGACCTTCTCCCATTTTTGCAGTGCTGGGAACCAAACGTTGGACCTCAGAGACTGCAGAGCAGCGTTCTACCAACTGAGCTAAATCCCAGCCCAGGCTACAGATTGTTGTTGTTGTTAGGTTCCCTCGAGTTGGTATCCGACTCATAGCGATCCTCATAGGGTTTTCAATGGCTGACTGTTTCGGGATTGCCTTGGGAGTGGATTGCTAGGTCCTTCTCCCATTTTTGTGGTGCTGGGAATTGAACTCGGGACCTCAGAGACTGCAGCGCAGCACTCTACCAATTGAGCTAAGTCCCAGCCCAGGCTACAGATGGATAGGAGGAAAATAAAAAGTCAATACATTATGAATGATGTGCCTTTACAACATAGGTAAGACCTATGACATTAAATAAAACACAGTTCTGACTCCATGTAAATAAATACTTTTCTTAAAATTCTTGCTGTAAGATTTAAATTTTGCTTAGTGATGGATGTTGCCCAAGTGTGCTTACGACTCTTCTTTTGGAATTGCTTTCAGAGGCAGTTTGGGAATGAAAAATTTAGTCCACATATTTCATTTTGGGTACAGCATTATTTTCACCAAATAACATCACACAGCTTGATTTACCAACTTTGGGTCTGAATAGCCACAACATCTCCCTCTTCTAGAAATAAAACCAATATACAAGCACTGACAATATTCCCAAGAAAGGCTTAGGACATGACTGGAGAGAGGAATTCCAAATAGGGCAGTGTTTTTGTGTAACGGCAGTATCATAGGAATGAGGTTGTCACAAAGCCACAACTTTAGCATGCCAGGCTGCTAGAGTTGTGTGGGTTGATGGGGGTATTTTTCCAAATACTCAAGGGACTTGAGTAGGGCTTCTTGCACTTGGCTTTCATGGAACCTGGAGTGGTCAGATGTCAGAGTCCAGGGCATGGACTCTGTAGGAGGGATGTTGAGATCGGAGGGCACAACCTGGGTACTCTCGCTCCTGAACTGCTGTGGTCTGTGCCCTGGAGCTCAGGAACTGTCGTTTCAGCTGCTGACTCAGCCCCCCACGCCCCTAGCCTTGAACACCTGCACATCTCTCTATTGATAATGACTTCTATGGTACTCCGTGATGGCCATCCTGCGGGAGGTAGCTTTCAATATTGTCTTCATGTTGGCTTTGTCCTGAGCGTCCCATTGAAGGGGACGGTGTGGACCTACCTCTAAAGTCAAATCTACTGTCTGCTAAGAATGGGCACCAGATGAAGTGGCAGGGTTTTGAATCTAATGACACCTTGGGCAAACCACATTAACTGCCTGAGTCACTGTAGCTTAATCTGTAAGACTGCAAAATAATCCTAGATATTTTTACCTTCCCAATTTTATCATAGTCTCTCTGTATGATTAAGTGCCTAAAAATTCTTCATATGGGTACTCATTACTTTGACAACTTATACAAGGGGAAAAACAAACTTTAATGTAGCATGTTTAAGCTTTACAATGGCATCTACTACACCCTTTACTTACTGGATAATTGTCCAGGACATGTGAGATCAGGCAATATACATTAGGACGTATTTACTGCTCTTCATGATGGTAGCAGTTTACATAACATATGATTTTTCTTTCATTTTTGTTCTGTCTATAAATAAATTTGCATCTCACAGTCACTTTGGTTATCCAATAGTCGAAAAAAATATATTAATTCAAAAAAGCAAACAGTGGCCTAAGAAATGCCCAGGCCTGACTTATATGTGGCTACCGTGGTCAGAGAAGCTTTCTTTCCAAGTTTCAGTGTTAATACGCCTCTTGCAGAACTCTCTTTGTATGTGGCCACTTTCTCCACACGTCATGTAGATCATCGGCATTTCTTTTCTTGAAATATGCCCGGATTGCGCATCCTGACATGCTTATAAACTAAATGCAGAAATGGCACTGCAGAAATAATTATTTCATGCACAACATCCGTAACGCATTTCCACTGTTTAACCTCAGACACGTTGTTCTGATTTCCATTCTTCACAAGACATTTGTTCTTTTCACTGTTCTCTGCTTTAAGTGGCTGAGGTTCATCTGGTTTGTTGATGGTATGAAATACGGAATTCTCATATTAATGGTCCTGAGATCATCTGGGAGCACTTTACACCGTGTCTCTGCCGTGATGTAGCATTACCTTGTATCATACAGAATGAGTTAACATGATATTAAATTACCCCTCTTTATGTCACTCACGTTTTTTATTTCTGAGGACCTTTGCCTTACTTCCTCTTTATGGCGTGTGCAACGAGGACACGGGGAAAGGAAATCTCCTGGCATTTATTTAGAACTTGACCTTTATATAAAGTTACAAATTCCAGAATACAAGGGACTTAGGGGTTTGAGAGAAGGGGCATTGAAATCTGGCCTTGGAAGAAGTTATGTTTTTGCCCATTTGATCAATCGAGTCACATAAAACAGATCAATGTTTTCAAAAGAAATGTGTCAGAAAATAGTGTGAACCTTGGCAATAATGATGATGTCAGCTGATTTTTCTAGAAGATTAACTAATTCCAAAGACAGCATGCCTGCAGGCGTACCACTGTGGTGTCCGATCCTGTCAGCTCCTGGAAGCTAAGCAGAGTCGGGCCTCGTTAGTCCTTGGATGGGAGACCACCTAGGAACACCAGGTGCTGTAGGCTTGGGAGAAGGGCCCAGCAACCCACTCTCAAAAAAACCAATCAGCCAGTTTGCATAACTTAGTGAGACCCTGTCTCAAAAATATATATATATATAATGGGCTGGGGGCGCAGCTCAGTGGTCCAGCACTTGCAAAACATGAAGGCAGGAGGCCCTGGGTTGAACCCTCAGTACCACAAACAAACAAACAAACAAACAAAAAACAATCAGGCATTGAAAACCCTATGAATAGCAGAGAAGCACTGACAATAGTGTTTCGGCTGTTGTATGTAGGGTTACTATGAGTTGGATACAGACTTGACGGCACCTAACAACAATAACAACAAGACAACATGAGTCAGAAATTCTTTAGCTCAAAACAAACAAACTGATGATGTCAGTGATGTCCTCACTGAAACCATCCACAACCTTGTGTGCTTAAAGACAGCCACGACCTCATCTAAGAGCCAAATGACGTTTGTCCCCCCTCATTTTCCTTTTCCTCACCGCTGTGAAGTCCTGATCCTTAGGAAAGTTGGCAGTCCTTGAACAGAGCTCCTCCAGCTAGGTGGGCCCACAGAGCTATGGGAACCAAATGACGGCCCAGCCTGTAGCCTCTGACCAAGAGGCCTGGGGTATGGGAGAGACAGCATTTCTAGGAGTTCCCAGCCAGGGCTGATACCAATGCTGCTGCTCTGCAAACTAAGGAAACCTAAGGCCCAGCTCCATGCACATGCCACTGCTGCCTTTCATGCAATTCAAAATAAAAAGCAAGCTTCACGGGCTCTGGGAACTGGGTTTTATCTCAATCAGAACTCAGGGACACAGCCTTAAATCGAGGGCTCTTCAGGACAGTCCCCCTCATGTCCTTCCTCACTGGCCACTCTGCCTCATGACTGTAGCTCAGTGAATAGTGGGGAAGCCCAGACGATGGGTTCTCGAGTGGAAAGGATGGCTGAGTAAGTGCCTTAGCCAGCCTTGGCAGGGGACAGCAGAGGAGTGACTTTAGGGCAGAGAAGTTGAACAAGGAGCCAGCCCGCCAGCCCCGAGTCTTGGCTCCTGCATTCAGTTTTAAGAAATTAAAGGACCCAGTGAGACGCGCTTTCTCTCTTAGGGAAGAAATGAGCGTGACCTTCGCCCATTTGGCTGGATCATCCGCTAAGGAAGCCAACACACGTGCCGAATGACCACCTAAAGGCTCCAGCGGCCGTGCGCCTGCGTGCGGGGCATGCTCACTGCCATGCCTGGAGAAAGCAGGGCCCTAAACAGACAAGCGCCTGTAGCCGTAGCCCTGTGGCATCCGATCCCCTCAGATCTCGGAAGCTAAGCAGGGTCGGGCCTGGTTAGTCCTTGGATGGGAGACTGCCTGGGAACACCAGATACTGTAGGCTTGGGAGAAGGACCTGGCAACCCCTTCCCAAAAATCAATCTGCCATTGAAAACCCTATGAACAGCAAAGAAGCACTGATAATAGTGTTTCCCCTGTTGTACAGAGGGTCACTATGAGTTGGATACTGACTCAACGGCACCTAACAACAACAAGCAGACAAGCAATGGACCTGTGAGGGCCCCCAAGGGCAGTCTTGTGTGTGCATGTTGACAGCACCTCTCCAGCACGGAGAGGCACATTCGCTGAGGGACTTCTGAGTGTTGTTTTCATTGGGAAGAGCAACCCAAGTGCAGTGGCAATGGAGAACTCAGCCAGGTAACCCTAGAGACCGTAGCTGTCCCTTTTGATACATGGTCAGCCCAGCACATCTTTGCCTGATGTCATTAAAATACCCAATGCTTCTAAGTCCTTGAGTATCAGCTGGCGCTGACCACACTGTCTCTGATCACGGTCTGGCTTCTCTGGGGTCAGCCTGACAATTTGAATATTTTGGTCCCTGCAACAGTGGATTCTCACAGTTGATGAATAAGTTGGCTTGTCATAGAGAGAAAGAGCTGGACACATGGTCCTGACAATCAGGACCTGTGCTATCATCCTTAGAGTCTCAGTAAAGAGCCTCCTGTGTATGATTTGGTTTTTCCTATGGCTTCACCTTGGGGACAGAGGGTGTGGTGACAGGTTTGTGTCTTGGAAATGACTTAATGGGATTCTCGCCTTAGATGTTAGTGGAAGGAGTTGGGCACTATGCTTCTGCCCGGGAGCAGCAGCTGGGAAAGTGGATGGCCGGGCTTCCGACCACCGTCTGGGGCCTTTGGGAGCCAGGCTGCTGGCTGGGCCCTCTGTGGAAACGACCAAGTCACCACAGTGTGGTGAGACAGTGTTAAGCCAACTACTGTGATGGGACAAACGATCGCCCTTCCCTGGCAGGTGCAGATAAGGGGTCTGATGTCAGTTCTCACCTGGAGTTTTATAAACTCCATAATGAAATGCAGATTTTGGTTAAAAATAATTTTGAGGGAGAAAAGATCGATCTAATGCACGGAAGTCTTCTGCCAACACTGGACTTCTTCTCACTGTCTGTTGGCACTCCGGCTTCCCACATGCATAGCTTCATCACCCACCAGAGCTCTGCCTTTGCCATTTTCTGTCCCCTCTTCTCTCCCCTCCAGAGGGGCTCGGTGATCCTGGGACCCACAAAGACCCACAGGACCCCACTCTCAGATGCTCCGGGCACAGCTCGACGCTCCACTGGCCCTGTCCAGAGATTCTGGGCACTTTTTCCTAACTAAAGGCTGCCCTGGACCCTCAGGCTGTGAGGCTTTATAGCCGCTGGTCCTGTGGCCTGGGGGTCCAGGGCGTGGTCTGCTCTACAGGTCATTTGAACTGGAGCCTGGCTGTGGCCTCCTCTGACCCCTGCAGGCTGCGGGCCTCCAGCCTCTGGTGCCACAGTGCTGTGGACTTTGCAGTGCTGCCCATGCTTATTGCGTGCTCCTAAATTTGCTTATTTGTCTGCTTCTCCCAGAAATGTTATCCTTGAAGGCAGGCAATTAGTCACATTCATACATCTTATCAAGTGCCAACACATAGTAGGTGCTTAGGAAGTGTGAGTGGACTGAAGGAAGAACCAGTGTGCTATGGGTGGATTGTTTGTGCACCCAACCCCCAACGCAAGCTGAAACCCCAAGCACCAGGGTGGCTAGGCTTGGGGCCAGGGCCTTTCGGAAGTAACTAAGGTTCAGTGAAATCAGAAGGGGCCCTGGGCCGGGTGTGGTGGCGCACGCCTGTAATCCCAGTGGCTCGGGAGGCGGAGGCGGGAGGATTGCAAATTCGAGACCAGAGGCAGTCTGTGTAACTTAGTGAGACCCTGTCTCAAAAAGTAAAAAAAAAAAAAAAAAAAGGGCTGAGGTGCAGCTCAGTGGTCCAGCACTTGCAGAGCATGCAGGCGCGAGGCCCTGGGTTCAACCCCCAGTACCACAAAAAAAAAAATAAATAAATAAATAAAAAGAAGGGGCAGTGGTATGATAGCGTTAGTGATCTCTTATTTTCTCTCCCTTCCTTTCCCTCCCCTTATCCTTCTTTTCCTCCCTTTCCTTCCTTCCTTCCTTCTTCCCTCCTCCTCTTTTTTTTTTTTTTTTTTGTGGTACTGGGGGTTGAACTCAGGGCCTCACGCTTGCATGCTTTGCAAGTGCTGGACCACTAAACTGTACCCCCAGCCCATTTTTCATTAACTTTTTGAGACAGGGTCTCACTATATTACCCAGACTGCCTCTGGTCTTGAACTTGCAATCCTCCTGCCTCCATCTCCATAGACGATGCTGGGATTACAGGTGTGCGCCACCGCGCCCAGCTATTTTTCTCTTCTCTTCTCTTCCCTTCTCTTCTTTTCTCTCTCTCTCTGTCTTTCTTTTCCCTTCTTCCATCTGTCTTTCTATGGGCATCTTACTATTAGCCACAGTCAGCTTTGAACTCTTAATCGTCCTGCCTGAACCCCCTAAATGCTGAGATTACAGCTGTGAGCCACACCACCTGGCTAGGATTAGTGTTCTAATAAGAGGAAACTTCATAGCGCACTTGCATGCTCTCTCTCGCGCTCTCGCTCTCTCTCCTCTCCCACTTCCTCTTTCACTTCTTCTGCCTGGAAACTGTCTACCTGCCTGGAAGACAGCTGGTGGCAGGAGGTGATCCAGGACCTTCCAGCTTCCAGAACGGCAGAACTCTGAGAAACATATTTCCGTTATTTAAGACTCTAGTCTATGATATGGGCTGAGGTTTAGCTCAGTTAGTGGAGTGCAGAAACAGGAACAGGATGTGGCATCCCACTTCTGAAACAATCCCAAAACAATCAGCCATGAATAGCGGAGAAGCACTGACTTAGTGCCTGGCATGGCACAGTGTCAGGGCATGTGTAGAGTTGCTGTGAGTTGGACAAACTCGACAGCACCTAACAACTACAAATCTATGGTATGTTGTTCTAGCAGCCCAGAGTGATAGGCACAGTGCCCTCTGGATGTGTCTTTCCTTTATGCTGGGAGCCGCTGGCATAGTGATGCACCAATTGCAGGATGCTCTTAGACTAGGTACCCTGCTCTCTGCCTCGGCCTTCCCTCTTGTGAAATGAGTACAATACTGAGGTGTACATCAGGGGTTCTTAGGGGATTAAATAAAATACTACAGGTAAAACATTTAGAATAATGGCTGGTACTTGGTAAGCATGCCATAAATATTAGGCATCATGATTATGATCTGTGGACATTTCTACTGAAAGCTAGAATACAAACACTTAGTTTTATAAATATCTGTGGGGAGATATTACCTGTAAGGTATTATGGTTCTGGATGCAGTGCAATAAATTTTACACACTGTTCCTTTCCTTAGAAACTTACGTTAGTAATGGGGAAAATGCCTATTTGCAATGGCACTGTTAAAGATTGCAGAACATTTATGCAATCTCTCCCTTACTGACTCACCAAATGTCTATGGACACATTGTGTGTGGCAGACACTGTTTTAGGTGCTAGATGCCAATGAGACACCAAGCCCACCAGGGCCACGCACGGTGGGGAGACGCTTAGATTCTAGGAAGTGATCAGTTATATTAGAGCCTAAATACAATAAGAAAAGGGCACCAAAGCGTGCCCCAGAGGGCTCAGAGTCTTTCCAGTCTGTAGGGTTCTCTCTGGGGTTTCTCTCTCTCTGCATTGTGGGTAGAAGCAAGAGGTACGTGCCCGGATGCTGCACCTGGTGGCGAGGCTGTGACCGGAGAACAGAGCGTCATGCACAGGATAGAAGGACAGGGGTTTATTCACAAAGGAGGGGAAAGGAATGGAGGATTAGGAAGAGGCAAAGGGGAGTTGGAGAAGGGAAGCGCTCAGCTGCTGTCTCAGCCGCTGGGGCAGAGCCTCCTGGGTGTCGTTGCTCTTCCACCTTGCAGCTTTTGCCACTTTGGGGGCCCTGAGCTTGACTCCCAGTCTTGCCTCTCGAAGCTGTCGGTCCTTGTAGGATGTCCAGCGTTGTAGAGGTCGGGGTCAGATAGAGGTGGCAGGCAGGTTGAAGTATGATGAAGACAGGTCGGAGGAAGGCTGAAGGCGAGGCTAGGTGACGAGTAAATGGGCCTTGGGCTCCAAGGAACCGCAAGGACCCGGTGAGCTTCTGTTGGATGGTGTTCTGAATGACTGCTGAACTCTGAACTCCAGAGTTTATATGGCCTGATAGCCAGCCAATCAGGGGAACAGGGTTGGATCAGAAATGACCAATCGGGCACCAGGGGGACTTTAGATGCCACCATACCTTGGGTGCCATCTTGGCCCACTGGATGGGAGCGGGGAAGAGTGAGATACCTGGATGTTTAGCAAAGGTGACTGTTGCTATCTTGCCCCATAGGATTCCAAGTGGGCTTGATGAGCTCCTGGGACTGGCCATGTTTGGGGTACTCTCTATCCCTCTGGGAATCCAACACCAGTCCTTTGTGGAAAGGAGCCTCGGAAATGGTTCTGCTTATGAGGTGAGGTGTCTTGGTGCTCTGGGGAAAAGCAGGAATTCAGACATGTTAACAGGAAGACAGGGAGGAAGGGTAACAGGACAGACCAAAGCCCACACAGGTTAGGCCCAGCACGAGCCTCTGTGAAGATGTGAACGGGGTATCCCAAGGCCTGCAGAGTAGGGAAGGACCTCTTCCCTCTTCCTCCTCACAGGGCTCTCCAAGTGGCAACTGTGTCTGGAACTTTGGAGCCACTGAATTAAACTTTGTACACCGAGGGAAGGGGAGAGGGAGCTTGGGAAATGAGCCCTAAGAATTTATAATGTTGCCTTAGAGCAGTTCTGGTTGTTAGGTGCCACCCACTTAGATCCAACTGATAATGACCCTATGTACAATAGAAGAAAACATTCTCCTACACCGTGCCATGCCGGTGATCTTTATATGGTTGAGCCCATTGTTGCAACCACTGTGTTTCTTCTCATTTTGAGTTGTGCCAGATCAGCAAAAGGAGGCCCCATGGCCTTTACTCTATTCCCATCATTAGGTTGATTCTGCTTTGAGGAAGCCACTCTTCCTCAGTCATCTTCTGAATGCCTTCCAGCCCAGGGAGCCCATTTTCCAGCACTGTGTCTGACAGTGCTTCTCTGCTACGCATAGAGTTTTCAATAGCTAGTTGTTTCAGGAGTGGACTGCCGGGTCCTTCTGCCTAGTCTGTCTTTGTCTGGAAGCTCAGCTGAGCCTATCCACCAAGGGTGGCCCTGCTGGCACCTGAGATACCAGTGGCACAGCTTTCAGCATTGCAGCAACACACGCAAATTACCACAGCCTGGCAAGCTGACAGAAACATGGGGGTTAGAGCAGTTGTTGTTGTTGTTGTTAGGTGCCATCGAGTCGGTATCCGACTCATAGTGACCCTCTGTACAACAGGGGAAACACTATTGTCAGTGCTTCTCTGCTGTTCATAGAGTTTTCAATGGCAGATTGATTTTTGGGAGGGGGTTGCCAGGTCCTTCTCCCAAGCCTGCAGCACCTGGTGTTCCCAGGCGGTCTCCCATCCAGGTATTAACCAGGCCGGACCCTGCTTAGCTTCCGAGATCTGACGAGGTCGGATTCCACAGGGCTATGGCTGCAGGCTAGAGCAGTTAGTGTCACTAAAATCTCTTGAATCACAGACAGAACAGAGAGGGGATTAATTAGACTAACCCCCAGGAGAGGGGAGAATGGATTCAATGGGGGCTGGAAGACCCAGACTATGGAAGCTGGAGTGGTAATTGCAGTAGGAGGAGGTAAGCGGCAGGAGAGGAGAGATGGGCGAGGGACGGGGAAGAGATACAACTTGAGAGTGCAGACAAATGCTTGTGATCTGGTAACATGGGGCCAACAGGGAAAGCCGGGTTGAAATGGCAGTGAGGCTTCAGCCAGGCACCACGTGGGGAAGGGAGAGAGAGGCCAGGGGGTCTCCTTGTCCCTGGAAGCACCCATGCTCCTTGGGGTGATGAAGGCACCTGGCTGGACAGTGGTGGTGCCCCCTGTTGGGTCTGTACTGGTGGCTTATGGCAGGCCATACCTTTCTTTCTGGTCCCTGCTGGGACTGGGATTGAGATTGGGAGGGGTATACATTATTAATGGTCCCCTGGCTGTACCCACTCTGTCACTTCTCCCTCAGCCACTTACTCAAGGTACCCAGGTTTTCTCCAGTCTGACAGACAGCAATGATAGTTTATGGTAAGGAGAAGGCAACAGATCTCACCTGTACAGGTGTGGATGTTGGTTTACGGTGAGGATCTCACCTGTACAGGTGTGGCCAGATGGTACCTGTCTTACCTGGAACTTCCCAGCACTGGACAACAAGGCGGCCCTCAGGGTGGGGTAGCCTACCCTAAAAGGAGCAAAGGGAGAAAGAAGGCTTGGGTGGAGATGCTACTACCCAGAAGCCACTGGGGCGTAGGATGGCTGGAAAGGATGCAGAGAGGAAACCAACACGCAGGAAGCATGGAGGGAGCGTAGTTTTCACTGGGGAAGGAGCAGGGTCTGCCCGTACCAGAGATGGACGTGAAATCCATGAAATCCGTGTCTGTCTCATCTCCTCACCTCCTCAAACCCTCAGTGTCCCTGAGTTATACGTGCTGGCAGCCCTCATCTGCCTCAGAAAGCCATGCTTTTGAAAGGAGGCGAGTGCTTAGGGCCAGTGGACACAAGATTCTGCGTCACCTGGAGGACATCTGAAAACTTTCGACTGAATGGACTCAGATGGCAGAAGAGGTCACACGTTAATTGATTAGTTCCCCAGAGATGTGGTTCCTTGTCAGAGTGAGGTGATGTGCCAGGTCCCAGGGCTACGTCACAGGCAAAATGAAATTTCTGCTTTCACTGAACTTAGAGTCCTGTGGGACAGAAGCCATAGCCCCAAAGAATGTGATTTTTTTATTGGAAAATTTTAATGTACAACTTATGAGTTTTTGAAGTATACATTTGCTTTTATTTATTTATTCATGCAAATATGAAGTACACCTTTTTGCTTTAAACTGCATTGTTTTAAAATAAGTTATACTTGGTGAGGCTGTCAGTTCACAAACCTCAGCTATGCAGGAAGGAGAGAACATTTTATTTCCTCTGAGCCAATTTAGACAATATTTTTTGGTACTTTCTGGAAGGACCCCCAGGACCCTGCATTTCAGTGCTCGTAGAGTCCCCCTTCCACTTTCTTGCAGCTGCCTCCAGGGGATTGGGGAGGATCAAAATCCTGTTTGAATAGGCTTCTTCCAGGACCTCTCTCCTGAGGGGCCTCAGTCCACAGGACCCGCCCATCTGACTCAGGTTCTCATGCCATGGTCACGCCATGACGTCTTCCATAGACTGCCCGGCGTCCCGTAGCTATGACTGCCCCCAACTGAGCTCTCTCAAGCCCCTAAATTGTATCGTTGATGACTGTCTTCTGTTCCAGGATCCAGGGAGCCCTCTCTCCTTACCCGCCTCTGTCCAGCCGGCCTGGACAATCTCCTCCAACCACGAGGCATCTTCTTCTCTCCCTGTGTTGTTGCAAGAACACTTCGCTTACAGAGGTAGGGAGTTTGGGGGTTTTGCTAGGATCTGACTTTCTGCTCCCTTGCAGAACACGCTTCACGTCCATGACCCACTTCCACAGAGAGAAGGAATCTAATGCATAGGAGAAAAAACAAAACGCAACTTAGTATCTTGGTGGATTTAGTTTCCTTGAATCTTCCAAGAATCAGGTCATGTTGCTGCTTCAGTCTCTCTGGTATGCAACTAAGTTTCTACTTGATGAATACCTGCTGAGCCTTTCTGTGTTGGAGTCCTTGGGAACACAGTATACAAAATTTCCTGTTCCTCTGGGTTGACCTGACCTGAGCACAGGCAGGAAAGAGAGAGGCTGGGCTAGGGAGCCTTTGTTCCGGCCTCTTTACCTGTTCCCTCAAAGAACCAGATGTCTACTTCCCAGGTTTGTTTAGCCGGTTAATGAGATTCTGAGCCGTATTTTAATCGCTTGGTCACCCAGCATTAGTAATAAAACTAAGTATGGAGAGCGATCAAACCAGAGTTCACTTTTGAAAAGACTGTCTTTGTCTTTTTCTTTTTTCTTCCCTTTCTGGTTTCTCATTAGAGAACTTCTCCTGTGAAAGAATAGCTTGGGAACTACTCCTTGTCGAGTCCCACAGAGCTGTCTTTCTGTTCTTCCTCCCTGTTTTCCGCCCCGGGGACCCCCTCCTCCAGTTTCCCCATGGCAATGTTTGCTAAGTAGTTATTGCTATGGCTAGTGCACCAGCAGGGCCCTAAATAAAACAACAAGGAAGCTGAAGAGGCACCAAGCACCAAAATAAAATATCTGCAGCGTACCCCGGTCGGGGGAAATGGACTTTAAAATTAGATCATTAACTTAGGAACCCGAGGAAACCAAGTTCTCACTCTTCTGAAATGGAGAAGCACAAATCTCGGCCAAGTTAAGACAACATCGGAGGGTGGGAAGGGGACAGATAGACTTGTAACTGTGACAGCGGTCACGACAATGGCCAATGAGTCCCCACCCTGGGGGTGGCGGCTCCCGGACAAAAGCACTACCAGGAGGCTTCAGTGGCAAAAGTCTAGTCTTTCACCTTGGGAAAATCGCCCAGGCTCTAGGAAGGCAGCAAAGCCTGAGCCCTTTTCTGTGCTTACCCAGTCTGGCCAGGAGGGGCGCTGTCTCCCCAATTCCGCTGCCCTTCCTGCGGTTCCTGGTTCCCAGGGCTGTAGGTCTGTGGCACCCACCCTCCTCGCAGGCCGACTGTGTGCTGCGCATGCCTCTGCGTGTCCAGGGACCCCTCAACTTCTGCATGACGGTCCCCTCCCTCGCCCTCGGGGGCCCCGTCAGCCGCTGAGCTGTCAGGAGTTGCCTAGTGCACATGCCGGGCCTCCGCACCAGGGAAGGAGGCTCACTTACTCCGGGCAGCTTCCGAGTCTCATTTTTCAGTGAACGAGAACAAGCGATTTAGCAAGATAAGCACCGAGGCGGGGTTAAGTGAGAGCACAAAAATACCGTCATTAACCATTGCCGTTGAAACCATGTCTAACTTGGGTCCAAAGACCCGTCAGGATTCTTGGCCTGGGTCTCCACTGCTGAGTCAGCACCTCAAGGGCCCGGTTAGCTTTGGGGAACCTTCAGGTGCATTGTCCTGATAGAAAGATAACCATTGGAGGGTCAGGGGAGCAAATCTAACTTTTACTTCTGAATCCCAAGGCCCCATTTTTAGCTCTGGGCAGGGCTCAGGGGAACAAAGCCCACTGAACTGTCACCTGGGGCTCCCCAGCGCCCCCCGCGGCCCCTCTGCAGGCTGGCTGCGCTCCATATGCAGAACGCATTCCTTGTCACAGGCTGCTGGAATGCACAAGGATGGAAATTAATGCTATTATTAAAGGATTTTTCAATTAAAGGTGCAGTTTAGAGCCAGATGCTGCTTTCTGAAAGGAAGACAAGTTTTGAGTAAAAAACCTGATGGATATTCGTTCCATTTAGCGTGGCAGAATTTATAGTAGATTACAGTCTTTGATTTCTGTGGGCTTGGGATGTCAGATCCACTTGCAAATAGGCTGTGGGAAAGAGTTGCACTTCTGTAATTTGGAAACATCTGGGGCATATGGTAGAGATTACACTCATAACTGTTCCAAGGCTCTGCTTTCTTTCAGGCAATGGCCTGAAAGGGCTTGGACCTTCCAGTGGATTCTTTGCAAGAACCCCATTACTTTCCACCTCTGTTTCCCCCTGAAGAACAATTTGCTTTATTCTAATGCTTCAGCATCTCAGTGCAAAGTCCAGAAACTGTTTCTTTTCCTCCGTGTGTAAAGATGTACCATTCTACCACCTCCCATCCTCTCTTGAGCTAATGTTTATCTCGACTTTCATCTTCGTGCTCAGAGGTATGGCCTATTTAAAAATGAGTTTGCCTGTTATGTTCTCTCTCTCTGAGGCTACGCTTCTTCTTACATCAGGTTTGGACCAAGTGAATAAATGTTAGCAAATGCTGATGGGCGGTGCTCACACGTACACACATACATGCACAAATGCGAGACTCGGGATTTAAGAAGCTATGTTATAATCTGAAATGTGATAAAGTTTATTTTAGAGTGGAAAATCTTATCAAAGCTCAGAGGACTGATGGATCATGTCCTATCGGAATGATCAAGAAAACCTTATTATAGAAGACAACTTGGGGATAAGCATATTGATACTGCTGTAAAAGGCACAAGTGGATGACTCAGGCAGAGCTCCTACTGGGAACGGCTAGATGAATCTGTTAGTGGCTGCTGGGTGACATTCCCATGATGTGATGACCTGCTGCTGGATCCCAGAGGTGGGATGGTCCACAGTGAACCCAGATTGGCTGGGGATGCCCTCAAATATATGGGCCAGTACATGAGTCATCAGTGAATAATGCAAGGGGCATAGCAGGGTGCCACTTCTGCAGATACTCTGAATTTAATTATCCAAGGGTATAACCTGGGAATGTACATTTTATAAAAAACTCTCTGGCCGACTCTTCCTATCAAGTTAGAGAAATATTGGAATTTAACTATACCATGGCTGGGTGCAGTGATGCACGCCTTAATCCCAGAATTTGGGAGATTAAAGCTTAAGGATTGAGAATTTGAGGCCAGAGGCAACTTGCATAATTTAGCAAGACCAAATTTTCCAAACAAAACAAAACAAACAAACAAACAAACAAAAGGGCTGGAGGTGCAGCCCATGGAGGCGCAGCCCAGTGGTAGAGCACTTGCAAAGCCTGGGTTTGACCTCAAGTACTTAGAATATCCTGTAATTAGAGTAACAATCCGCATTCCCTAACAGCAATGCTGGGGCTCCACATCAATATGGGAGTCCAAGGCGCTCCCACTTCTCACTGCAATCCCTCTGTCGATGTTGTTAGTGGTGTGCTAGCCCATCTGCCTGTCTCATTTGACCAGTTTTGCGCTCAACTCAGGGGGATTTTTATAAAGTGCCAAATGGACCCATGTGATTTCCTTGATTAACATATTTCAGAGGCGTCCCAGGCCCCTGGGAAAGCGTCCAATCATCAGCATGGCCCACGGAGCTCTACGGAGAGAGTCCCGCCCACTTCCCATGTGGCTCTTCCGGTTTCTCTCCCCACACTTCCTGCTGCAGCTGCAGGGAAGGGTCCGATTCACTCTGCCCTTCCCTTCCCCAGAGCTGAGCTTTCAGGCTGGTCCCCTCGTCTCTGATTGTCCCCCAACATCCCTCTTCCTCCAGTTCTTGAGGTCGTGTGGGAGCAGGGCCCTGACATCTCTGTCTACCCAGAGCTCTGCCTTTCAGGACCTTGCTGCTCTGGCTGTTCTTTGAATGAAGGGAACCATTCGTTACCTACCAGACAGCGAGCTCTGTGAAAACAGAAGTCACCACCGATCCTTCTGTGTTGTCCTCTAGGACCAAGTGCCATGTCACCTGTGTGCTCTCTGTAAGCAGCACTGAAGGGAGGATTATGTGAAAGAAGGAAGGAAGAAGGAAACTGAAAACATTCCTCTTGAAGTTTTACAATAAGCAAAAGTTGATAAACACATTTTACACACAAGGCAAACAGATTCTGACAGGATTCTTAGGCTTTGGTTAGGATATAGTTGAGTGTGAAGTAAAATTTTTCTTTTACAATTTAATAACAACTAAATTAGGTCATAGCGTTTTATCTTTGAATGAGTTTAATTGCTGATCTTGTGACTCCTTTGAACTATATCCTGCCGATTCAGAAGGCTGTCCCTGAAAAAGGCTAAATGCTCTGAGCACCTTTCTAGTTGTTAAGATCAATATATTTTAACTTGCATTTGGAGATCAGTTACATTAGCAAAGGGCTGAGAAAATGTCAGTAACAGAAATAGTGTGTTAGTTTAAAAATGTTATATATGTTTTATAACAAAAAATTTCTAAAAGAAAAACTGCTTCCTGAGTTTCCTAGAATTCTACTGAAATAGTGAGATCTGCACGCTTTAAGCCCACAGCTGTGGCCCTGTGGCATCCAATCCCATCAGATCTTGGAAGCTAAGCAAGGACCGGCCTGGTTAGTATTTGGATGGGAGACCTCCTGGGAACACCAGGTGCTGTAGGCTTGGGAGACAGACCCCGCAACCCACTCCCAGAAATCAATCTGCCATTGAAAACCCTATGAACAGCAGAGAAGCACTGACAATAGTGTTTCACCTGTTGTACAGAGGGTGGCTATGAGTCAGATACCGACTTAACGGCACCTAACAACAACAAGCACACCTTAATGTTTCAGAAGATCTGTAAGTGGTGCTGACAGATTACATTTGTATAGTTATTTTATCGGGAGTAAATGACTTTAGAAATTTTGTTTGCCTTTGTGTTCACAGTGGCTGTAAATATTGTCCCAGTTCTAGGGCTTTTGAATGGGATTCACTGATTCCTTAGTTACACTGTTGACAGGTGACAAGGGAAGGGAAAGTTGTCTCTGAGCTTCGTGCTTGTTGTTGTTGTTGTTAGGTGCCGTCGAGTCGGTATCCGACTCATAGCGACCCTCATAGGGTTTTCAATGGCTGACTGTTTCGGGATTGCCTTGGGAGTGGATTGCCAGGCCCTTCTCCCATTTTTGCGGTGCTGGGAATTGAATTTGGGACCTCAGAGACTGCAGCTCAGTGCTCTACCAACTGAGCTAAATCCTATCCCATGGGCAATCAATGGAGCCATCAGCAAAAGGGTGGAGTCCAGCTAAAAAAACTTTAGGAGGGAGGTGCTGTGTTCCATTTTGTCCATGTTTTTGAGATGCTTGTATGAAGGTGTTATCCACAGCTGGAAATGTGTGTGTGCAAAGATGAGGGCCCACGACACAGACAGGGAAGTCGGTTGCAAACTGGTGACAGAAGAGTCACAGACTGTATAAAATCTGCAAGAAGACTAAGAAAAGAAGAGGATCTGGTCAGAGGGTGTGAAGCACTGCAAAGGTCCTGTGGCTGAGCAGGGAACGTAGCCAGTGTACTGGGTGATGGGGAAGTCACTGGCTGCTTGACCGGAAGGTTACGGTGGAAGTAAAGGCCAGAGGAACCTAGGGACATACAGAAGTGAGACAGTAAAGTCAAAGAGTATGGATACTATTTATTTTCACTGCTTGAGGGTTGAACCCAGGGCCTTTGCACATGCTGGCCAAGTGATCAATCACTGAGTTGCACCTCAAGCCCCTTTTTACATTGTTTTAAAAAAAAAATTGCACAGGCTGCCTCTGGCCTCAGACTCTGGATCCTCCTGCCTCAGCCTCCTGAGGCACTAGGATTAAAGGTGTGTACCACAGCACCTCACAGGACAAGCATTTAAAAAGTTTGGTGGTGAAAAGAAGAAGAGCTGCATCAGACAGTGAGGTGATGTGTGCTGTGCAGTCAGGACAGATTAGGGGCCTGCTTTAGGCTGGTGGAAGGCTGTGCACTGAAGAGGACCCGGAGACATGGGAGACAGGTGGAATTACAGATGATGTGAGAGGCAGAACAATATTCACGCGCTCTGAAAAGAACGACACAAGGAGACTAAGAGGAAAGACAAGGAAAAGTTGTGAGTGACGAAAAGTCGAATCAAAAGGCAGGCACCAGGACACCCTGGGTGGCTCTGCGCCTCCGGCAGAAGAAACTTCTAGTTGCTCTTGGCACCAAGCAACTTCACTGCAAAACAATAGCATGTGCAAATCCCCCAAGTGTTGGCAGATCAGATGCTGCTGGGTGCAAAGAAAAATCAGGTCAAGTTGGTTCTGATTGACACGGGGCAGCTACTTTCTGAGAACATCTTTCTTTAGCATTTGTGTTTCCAAGACTTGTCACAAAGCACCCTGCAGCTTTTCTTACAGAGGTATTTTGAATGTAAAATATTTATGCAGTCTGGCGGTAAAAACTCTGACAAAACTTTTATTAATAAACCATGAATCAACGTCTACACTCTGAACAGCACCTGTTAGAAAAACAAAATGTTCTTGGTAATACTGTATTGGTCTCTACAAATAAATGTTACCGAGTTTAATACAGCAGGCTTGGGTTGGACAGGTGTGTGCTACTGTGGACACTGATCTACTCTAAGATGAAGAAGACCTCCTCTATTCTCTGGTGATCTAGCTAACATCCCTAAAATCTCTCACTGCAAGATGTCCAGGGATAAAATAAAGCTTGTAAATCACCTGACTTAATTTATTCTGAAAATGTGTGGTAAGCCTTTATCATAAACAAAATATACTGCTGAGAGCTAGGGAGTCTCCAAAAATGGAATTAATAACACTGAAATGAAAATAACTGTTTCTTTAGATCTAATCATCCATGAGTCACACTTTTAAATGTTTTATACTTTCAATAACTTAATAAAATATAGCTATATTTCAGATGCCTGCAGCCTTACCACTGTGGCATCTGATCCCATTAGATCTCAGAAGCTAAGCAGGGTCGGGCCTGGTTAATACTTGGATGGGAGACCTCCTGGGAACACCAGGTGCTGTAGGCTTGGAAGAAGGACCCGGAAACCCACTCCCAAAAAACAATCTGCCATCAAAAACCCTATGAATAGCAGAGAAGCACTGGCAATAGTGTTTTGCCTGTTGTACGTAGGGTCGCTATGAGCAGATTACCGACTCGATGGCACCTAACAACAACAACATATTTCAGACGAAAAAAACTAAAATGAGCTGTAGAGTAGCTTCTTCAAGGTCACACACAGAGGCTCAAGGGTAAGAAAGGAGGGACTTGACTGGAGCCTTTTGGTACCAGCTCGCAAGAACAGATTGGTAAACTTCCAGAAACTTTGTAGACGGTTGGTAACCTTTTGCCATTGTGAAAATTTAAGTGATATATATAGCCTTGCAATTATTTAAATGACATTTTCAAAATATTTAAGAATTCTCAGAATTCTTCACCTCTTGGGTGTTTCACCATATGGTATTATCGTTTGTGCTTCTGAATTTGTATTTTGTCTGTATGATGAAAATATTGCTTCATAATGTGCTCCAGCTGCGGTCTTCCCAACTCAGCCTTCAGCAATACCAGGTTGGCAGTTTGGAATGAGCTGTGGTGGGAATATTTATCCCCCAGAAATTGGAAAACTCTATAAATCAGGGCTCTTTCCTCTGAAGGGCCAGTCATTAAGCATTCACCATCATAACACTGGATTTACACTTATGTTGGCTGACTACAAAGTCTGTGCCTCTCTAGCACAGAGAGGTAACAATACAACCCTTTGTGACCACACCTTCTATAGGGCACTTCCTAGAGAGGCAGCTAGCCGCAAGGCTTATCTGACTCACTTGGAGGTCTGAGACTTTTTCCCAGGGCAGTAACTTCTGCACTACATCCGGGAACTTCTGGTGCCGAGCTTAGCAAGATGGCTCTGGTATCCTTCTCCTCTCCTCAGACCCCTCCACACCTGACTGGTTATTTCCAAATTATCCAGAGGCCCTCCTATTGGGCCATTAGGGAACAAATCCTGACTGGTTCCTTTTTGGATGCTTCATTTGCATCTCCTCCCTGATAGGCTAAGCCCCGATCACCTGACCTAACATAGAAAGCTCTGATTGGCCAGGCTAGGGAATATAAGAATGGTGCATGGAGCATTCAGGGGCCATGCCACCAACACAGAGCGAGGGAGCTACAATAAAGTGCTGTCTAACACCCAGAGAGTAGGAGTCGTCCTTCAGAGCCTAGAAGCGAGGAGCTGCTGTGGGCATAAATCTCTGAGCCTGCCTTTCTCAAGGCTTCTCAGAGTAGCTATGGGCATAAGGAGCCTCCACTCCAGGAGACCGGCTCTGCAGCAGCCCTCACCGACTGGTGGGTCTTCAGCGGCTGGGTCCTGCTCTTTACCGGAGGCCTACGGCTGCAGAGAGACCAGCTGTGGGTGACCCCCCACAAACTTCCTGGATTTGAGCACATGGTATGTATTCTGTGCTATATGAACTTCTATGAAATTCCAGAGCAGCCAGACATCTGGCCAACAAAGACAGATGGAGACGGTAGCATTTGCTCTTGGCCTGCAAAGAGAAGCTGGACTCAGACACATGGACCTGTGTAGAGGAGTAGGGCAGAGGGAAGAACTGGACCATAAGGAAGAGGCAGATTGAAGATGGAGAAGAGAAGCATGAGTCTTACCTAGGAGAGTAAGTGGAGGGAGCAGGAGGCCTCAGGCCATCTGCTAGTGGCTCTAAGACAGGCCAAGGCTGTTCCTTCAGGCCACTGGAGGATTTTGATCAGGGGCTCACAGTCAGAGCTCTAGATGACAGCAGTATAGGAGAGAGTGAAGTCAGGGATGGGCGACCCTCGGGGGACCGTTTCTAGTGTTGCAGAAGAAGTTGAAGGATTGTCCAAAACCTTTGGTCACTGTGGAAGCCAGGAGGCAGGAAGAGAGTGTCTTCTGAGAGTAGAAAGTGGCGGTCAAGGTGACTCTCAGATTAGAGCCTGGGAGGCTTAAACCACAGGCTGTCAACCTTGAGCAGAAATGCTTCCTCACGAAGCTTGCTGCCTGGAGTTAGACGTTGGAAGCTGTCCTTTAGTACAGGCCCAAGAAACCAGGCCATCTTAGAGAGCAGAAGCTCACCATTCCATGGAAGAAAATGAGTATTTATAAGGTGCCCTCGGCACACTTGGCTCTGACGTGGATGCTTTCCTACTAAAGTAACCAACGCTTGGGAACTGGCTACTGAAATCCTTCCAGTTCGTTGTTTTTGCTTGTTTGTTTTGGCCTGGTTTCTGTTTCTTCTTGAGGCATCTTAACTTCTTCATGTAGTTGTTTGTTTTATCAAGATTTGTAAACATAGTATGTACTAAAAAGCCTTCTGAGAAAATGTCCATTCCAATTTAGCGATATGGTGAGAAATTGGGCCATTCTGTAGTGATTTTCATATACTGCACATCAGACCACGTAGCAGAAGTATAAGCATTTTACATTTAGTACGATTTGATATAATGTGTTAATTTATTCCTCCTCTGGAGCTTGGATTTGGAATCAGAATCTGAATATGCCGCAATTTTGCAAATTTCCTGTTTTGATATCTTGAACAAGTAACAGTTTCAGTACTCCGAAGCTCAGCAAACTTATCGTTAGAGAGGGGATGGTCAAAATTCTGACTTCCCAGTTTTTGTTAAATAGTAAAAGGAACTTTATATATGGAAAGATTTCTATGTATTTTAATGTCACTTGAAAGTGCTAGTAGCTATGGTAAATAATCTAATTGTGAGACAGTGATACTGTCTTGAGATGTATTTGAGATGTATTTTTGAATAATGATACCATGTGGAAGAATGTGAGCTATCTGTCCACCAAGCTGGCTTTTAAACATATTCATGAAATGTGTGCAGACCTACATTTTGAAATGTCCCTTCTCAGTTTCTCTGAGCTGGACTAGGACATGCCTTATTATAGGCAATGGCATGGACATGGTACTTTGCGTTTAAGATTTTCATTTTAAAGAACTAGAAAAGCTACATCGCCTTCTACCTCAACTTGCATAGTCTGAAGGAGCAGAAAGCCAGGGAGAGACATTAACTCCTCTCTAAATGATTACCTGGAAGAAGGATGTGCCAATCTACTTCCCATGCAATCCCGAAAACAATCAGCCATTGAAAACCCTTTAAGGGTCACTAGGAGTTGTACCGAACTCAAAGGCACCTAATAACAGCAACAAAAAGTACAGTTTCCAGCAATTATGCGCAGTTCCACCTCCACCTAGCCACGCCCCTCTCTAGAATTGAAAGAACGTGATATTTTAACCCAAGCTGGAATTAATTTAGGTTCAAAGTTGTCCCTCCATCTATGTCTTTCCAGTGACTCAGTATGGCTTGCTAGCACTATGTTGGTGCATTGATATAAATTTGGTTCCACATTTATCCTTCTCTGCAAACATTTTGCTTCCAAGGAGTGTGGCAGTATTCCTGGGGATAATTCTTAGAGCTGCAGTCTGCCCTCTTGTCTGTGATGTCAGAGGTGGCTTCATTTCCTCTGAGCCCTTCATAACAAAGATACATTTGGGGAGATGCTATGCGGATTTGAGGGTAGCATCTGCTCCACAGACTTTAATTGATGTCCCTTCTGCCTGCCAGAATAATATGTAACTTTCCTTACTATGGTTAAATTATTTTTCAAAATCGAGTGCTTGGACTACTCTTCAGATTTGAAAGCCCTTTGTACGATGGAGTTTCCTTTTCCTTTCTGAAACACGCTATGTGAAATATGGCTGATGTCTTTGTTATTTCTCTTGTTGTTAAGCTGCATTTTAACTGCTAATATATTTCCTTGAGGCAGGCAATTGCCAAGCAACTGAAAGCATAAAGGAAAATTTGTACTATGTAAATGAGGGACTTAATGCATTAATTAGATGGATTGGAACATTGTATTTCCATGTGCTTCATGCCTTAATTCTCTGGTGGAGGGGTTGGCGCTGTTGGGAGGGGAGGCTGCCATGGAGTTCCAAGTGGGTTTTGGAAACCAGGATTCTGGAGTTTTGAAAAGCTGTGTGGTCGCAGAAGGAGCCAAATGAAGTAGGAAAGAGTGACGGATTCTTTTCAAGCAGCGTTGTTATGTCGTAATGAGGCGGCATCACCGAGTTCTGAAGAGCTGTTTGCTAGACGTGGTCTCTAATAAATGAAAATCGTATTTATTTTTACTTTGCCCGGCCTTAGGATGTACCAACGCCCCTCTCCCCCTGCTCTGTCAGAGGGAAGCCCAGAATCAAAAGAATTTAATCAGAGCTGGCACCCTGAAGCTGGCACTGCTCCTTCTGGATAGCAAAGACAGCAACCAGGGACAACTCCCTCTGTCTCCTGTCCCTCAGCCAAGCCACCCCCAGGGCAGGAAAGAACCAGTGCTCTTTAGCCTGCTACTGGTGGGGGAAGGCAGGCAGGGGAAAGTTCTTCCTAAAAGGCAAAGCCAAACTCACATTCATAGAAGAAATGTCTCCCTTGATGTGCCTTTTTTCTCTTGCTCATTTACTATTTACCCAAGAGGTTTATGGGACACTTACGACAGTTATGGGCTATGGCTGTGTGGGAACAGTAACTGGGTGTGACCGTGTTCTTGTTGAGGTTTCAAGTCCAATGCCACAGGCCGTCCCTGTTGAATTCATGGTTACGAAATGGTAAAATTGTATTGAAGGAAAGGGATGCATTCGTGCAGATATAACACAAAGGAACCGGGCAGGGGTCAGGGAAGAATTGCCCAAGAAAGGGACAAGATGTGGAGATGCTCACAGGGAACAAGGTGACAAGCTTTCATTTCAGCTCGTGGCAGAGGCTTCAGCAAAGTATTTACAAAAATCTAAAAGGAAATCCATGACGTTGGCGTGACAAACGTGAGCCAGGAGTTGGAGGCAGGACTGTCATACCCCAGGGATCTTGGCAAGGACTTGGGTTTTCATCCAAAGACTGAGAGAAGATGTCGGACTTCACGGAGGAGTGAACGCTGCGAAGGGACTATGCTTTCATCTGTAAGGAAAAGTAGCTCTTCGTTGGAAGGTTGGCTGCCATATTTACACCTGTGTCATCCATATGTAATTCCTTGTTGATTAAACTGGTTAGTTGCAATCGGGTTTCCACCACGTAAGGACCCGCGTGTGCAGCTGTGTGACTGGCCACGCACGCTGGGAACCTCGATGTCACCTTCCACTCAGCTTTACCATCAGTCACTAAGTTTACCAACACGGCCTCCAAAGGGTATCACAAATCTCCACCTCTTTATGACCGCACCCACTTCCTGTCTGTTGTCCTTATCTTTGGAGGACGTTCATTTCAATCTAGCCTCTGGTTTTAGGTGAGTTCCTTTTCTTTACATATGTACATACTAATTTAACGTGGTCATCTCAGCTCATTGGCTGCAATTATTTTGGCCTGCGGACAAGTTGAAAGCCAACACATCAAAGTCCCCTTCCTTCTGTCCTTTTGTTTTTCCTTCTTTCCTTCCTTCCTTCCCTCTCCCCTCCTCCTCCTCCTTCTTTTCCTATCTCTTGCTCTCTCTTTTTCTTTTCCTTTCTCTTTCTCTGTTCCTTTTTTCTCTTTTCCTTTTCCTTTTTCTTTCTCTTTTTCTTTTCCCTTTTCTTTCTCTTTCTCTTTTCTTTTCCATTTTCTTTCTCTTTTTCTTTTCCTTCTTTTTTTCTCTTTCGCTTTTCCTTTCTCCTCTTTTCCTTTTTCTTTCTCTTTTTTCTTTTCCTTTCTCCTCTTTTTCTTTTC
>VMDO01019507.1:0-39590 GCA_007922755.1 Pedetes capensis
AATAGCAATATCTGTTAGAATAATCTGTAACACTCAATAGCTTTTTAGCCCCATTTTTAATTATAAAATAATTTTAGTTAAATCAATTAGTTCACTTGCCTTTATATCTTAATGAAACTTAATTTAGTATGCTAAATATTTGAATGATATTGACAGAATAAGTTGTTTACATACTTACATTCATAAGTAACACACTGACTAAACTTAGGTAATTATGACTATTAAAATGGATATAAATTCATCTCTATAATTTCCATTTTTTGAAAAATATCAAGTTAGATTTGCTTACATAGATGAAAAATATTCATTTCTCTTTTTAAAATTATTTCCACTGATCAGCTAAATGAGATTAAATACTTAACACTGCTTAATGACAACACAGAATTTGAAAAAACACATTTCTAACCCATGATATTATTGTTGTTAGGTGCTGTCTAGTTGTGTTTAACTCATAGTGACCCTCATAGGGTTTTCCATGGCTGATTGTTCCAGGATTCCCTTGGGAATGGATTGCCACATCCTTCTCCCATTTTTGTGGTGGTGCAAATTGAACCTGGGACCTCAGAGACTACAGGTCAGCACCCTACCAATTGAGAAAAATCCCAGCCTATTATTGTTGTTAGATGCAGTCAAGTCAGATCTGACACATAGCAACCCTATGAACAACAGAATAAAACTGTGCCAGGTACATGATCTTTTCTATGTTTAAGCCCATTGTTGCAGACACTATGTCAATACATCTAATTGAGGGCATTCCTTTTATTCATTGACCTGCCACTTTCCCAAACATGATGTCTATCTCCAGGAATTGGTACATCCTGAAAACATGTCCAAAATACATTAGGTAGAGATTAGTCATCTTTGCTTCCAATGAGCAATCTGCTTGCACTTAGAAGGACAGACCTGTTGGTTCTTTTGGCAGTCCATGGTATATTCAATGATCATCTCCAGCCCCATAATTCAGAAGCATTATTTCTTCTGCCTTCCTTGTTCAATGTCCAGCTTTCACAACCATATGATAAGACTGAAAATACCATGGCATGCGTCAGGCGCACCTTCATCTTCAATACAACAATATTACTTTCCAACATTTTAAAGAGGACGTTTGCAGCAGCTTTTCCCAGGACAGTTGCTTCTTTTGATTTCTTGACTGCTGCTTTTCATGGGTATTGATTGTAGAATCATATCAAGCAAAATCTTAGACAACCTTAATCTTTTCTCCATTTATCATGAAGTTGCTTACTGATCTAGTTGTAAGGATTTTTGTTTTGCTGAGTTTTAAGTGCATTCCATACTGTAGCCTGTGTTCTTTGATCTTTCCCAGTATAATTTTCAAATCCTCTTTACTTCCAGCAAGCAGAGCTGTGTCATCTGCACACTGCACTTTGTTAGTGAGTCTTCTTCCAATCATGATGCTCTCTTCTTCTTCATAAAATCCAGTTTCTCAGATTGTTGCTTAGCATAGAGATTGAAGACTTATGGTGAAAGGATAAAGCCCTGACACATGACTTTCATGATTTTAAAGAAGGCAGTGTTTCCTTGTTCTGTTCAAATGACTGGGTTTTGAAACCTATAAAGATTTCTCATGAGTACAATTAAGTGTTCTGCTATTCCCATTCTTCAGGCAGGGTCACCCATGTCGGACAAGTTTCAGCTGAGCTTCCAGACTAAGACAGACTACAGAGAAGGATATTGGTAACCTACTCCTGAAAAAATTACCATTGAAATCCCTATAAATAGCAGAGAAACGCTGTCAGATATAGTGCCAGAAAATGAGCCTCCCAAGTTGAAAGCTCTCAAACGACCACTGGGGAAGAGTTTCTTCCTCAAAGTAGAGTCTACCCTAATGAAGGGAATGCAATAAAGCCCCAGGGACCTCTGTTCACTGATATGGCAAAATTCAAAATGAGAAGGAACAACTATAAACATCCATTAGAATGTGGAATGTACTAAGTTTGGAACTAGGAAAATTAGAAATCAGCAAAAGAGAAATGGAGTGCATACATATAAACATTCTAGGCATAAGTAAGCTAAAATGGGCTGGCATGGGTCATTTTGAATCAGATAATTATATGGTCTACTATGCCAAGAATGACAAATTAAAGGGAAATTGGGTTGCAGTTATCATCAAAAAAGACATCTTAAGATCTGTCTTGAAGTACAATGCTGTCATGATATAATAATACCCATACACCTACAAGGAAGGACAGTTAATATGATTATTGTTCACATTTATGCACCCACCATTAAGGCTAAAATGAAGATATGGAAGATTTTTACAAGCTTCTGCAATCTGAAATAGATGGAAGTTTGAGTCATGTTACACTGATAATTACTGGTGATTGGAATGCTAAATTTGGAAACAAAGAAGAAAGCCCAGTGGTTGGAAAATATGGTGTTGGTGACAGAACTATGTTGGAAATTGTATGGTAGAATTTTGTCAGATCAATGACCTTTAAATTGCAAATATATTTTTTCAACAATGTAAACAGCAACGACACACATGGAAGTCACCAGATGGAACATACAGGAAACAAAATGACTACATATGGAATGAGAGGATGGAAAAGCTCAATATTAAATGTCAGGACAAGACCAGGTGCTGATTGTGGATCAGACCATCAACTGCTCATATGTAGGTTCTTACTGAAACTGAAGAAAATTAGAACAAGTATACTATAGCCAAGATATGACACTGAGCATATCCTATCTGAGCTCAGCGACTACCTCAAGAACAGATTTGATGGATTAGTCAATAATAATCAAAGACCACATGAGCTGTGTCATGATAACAAAGACATCATTCATGAGGAAAGCAAAAGGTTACTTAAAAACAGGAAAAAAGAAAAGACCAAATTACATGTCAAAAGAGACTCTGAAACTTACCTTTGAATGTCAACCAGCTAAAGTAAAAGGAACACATGATGAAGCTAAAGAACTAAAAGGAATATTTCAAAAGCCTGCTCAAGAAGACAAAATCAAATGTTATAATGACATGTGCAAACAGCTGGAGATAGAAAACCAAAATGGAAGAACAAGATCTGTTTTTCTCAGCCTTATGCAATTAAAGAAAAAGATTCCAGCCTCAAGTTACAATTTTGAAGGATTCTGTGGAGAAAATATTAAATGAAGCAGGAAACATCAAAAGAAGATAGAAGGAATATAGAGTCATTATGCCAAAAAGAATTGGTGGATGACCAAACATTTCAAGAGATAACATATGACCAGGAACCAATGGCACTGAAGAACAGAGTAAAAAGTGCCTCAATGGAATTGGCAAAACACAAGTCTCCAGGAACTGATGAAATACCAATTGAGATGTTTCAGCAAACAGATGCAGCACTAGAGGGGCTAATTTGCTTATGCCAAGAGATTTGGAAAATAGTTACCTAGTCCACTGACTGGAAAAGATCCATATTTGTTTCCATTCCAAAGAAAGAGGATAAACCAAATGTGGAAATTATTGAACAATATCATTAATATCAAACGCAAGTAAAATGTTGCTAAAGATCACTCAAAAATGATTGCAGCAGTATGTAGACAGGGAGCATCCATAAAATCAAGCTGGATTCAGAAGAGGGAGTGGAACCAGGGATACAATCACAGATATCAGATGGATATTAGCTGAAAACAGAGCATACTAAAAATATGTATTTATGCACTATAAGGTTGTTGTTGTTGTTGTTAGTTGCCGTCGGGTCGGTATCCAACTCATAGTGACCCTCATAGGGTTTTCAATGGCTGTTTTGGGATTGCCTTGGGAGTGGATTGCCAGGCCCTTCTCCCATTTTTGCGGTGCTGGGAATTGAACTCCGGACCTCAGAGACTACAGCACAGCACTCTACCAACTGAGCTAAATCCCAGCCCATGCACTATAATAGTAGGTTTTAAGTACAGCCATACCCCTGTGTTATCCAAGCCTGTATGATCATGGAAGGTAAGCAAGATCTAGCCTGTTTGGTCTTTGGAAGGGTGACCACCTGGGAATATTAGGTGCTGTAGGCTTGGGAGAAAGACCTGAAAGCCCACTCTCAAAATAATCAGTCATGACTCTGAATAACAGAGAAGCTCTATCAGATATAGTGCCAGGCAAGGTATGGTATCAGGGAGTGATTCGTTCTGTTGTACGTAGGGTCACTATGAGTTGGACCTGACTTAATGGCACCTAACAAAAACAATGTGGAACTGTGGGAGGTGAGATCTAAGTGGCAGAAGTAGATCACTAGGGGAAAGCTTTGAGGTTACACATGGGCCCAGGCTCTGCTTTGTCTACCCCTCAATTTCCCATTGCTGTAATGCAAGGACCCTGGTAGGCAGGCCTGTTGCCTGATCTACTTTTATGTCCTCCCTGCCACTATAGACTGATCCTCTGAAACTGTGAGCTGAAATAAATCCTTCTTCCCTTAAGTGGGTTTCTGTTAAATAGTTTGTGACATAATTCAAAATCTAACATGGTAATCAATTTCATAATGAAGAACTTTCTCTGGAAGAAAAAAAAAATCTTGGTTTCATCAAATAATTTGCATCATCTTAGGAAAAAAATAAAAGCACTTGATGACTATATATCACTATCTAACAACACACTACAGACTAGGGAAGAATTAGTTGATGTTCTAAAAAAGTCTCTTTGTCCAACATTCACCATAATACTTCCTATATATATTTGATTGTCTAATTCATTGAAATGAGATTTTCAGATTCCATTTTCCCCCCAACAGAAACTTATGAAATGTTCTGTTAATAATCTAGTCCAATTACATTATATTCTGCAATATAATATTTGACCTATATTTCTTAACAATTATAATGATGATATGATGATTACCTTTTACTTAACTTCTAAGCTATCTGTCCATTTCTATTTATTTTGGAGTGCAATTCATTCCTATCAAAGCATTCAGATTTAATAATTGTAAACTCTAGCATGACAAGGAGATTATAATATTCCATCTGATGCTAGATGCACTATACATTGTTGTTGTTAAGTGCCATTGAGTTGTGTCCAACTCATAGAGACTCTTCACTGGCTGATAGTTTTGGAAATATTTCAGGAATGGACTGCCACATTCTTCTCCCATGCACTATACTTCAGTTGATATAAAATGGTCAATTCTAAATGCAACTTTTAAAAATTTAATATTTGTTAAGACACTATGGAATGTCTATACAAACATAATTGTTGTTGTTACGTACCATTGATTCATGTCCAAATCATAGGGACCCTATGTATAATAAAACAAACCACTCTCCCACACTGTACCATGCCCAGCACTACTGTCAATGCTTCTGTGCTATTGATAAGGTTTTCAATGATGGATTGTTTGGGGAGTCAATTGTAAGGTCCCAAGCCTGCTGCAGCTGGTATTCCCCGGCAGCCTCCCTTCCAAGGATGAACCAGGCTGACCCTAATTACCTTCTGGGATTAAGTGTGGTTGGATGCCAAGGTGCTATGGCTGCAGACATACAAACATAATTAGCAACCCAAAATTTTGAAATGTATTTAAAAATAATTTCAATATGTTTCTTTTCCTTTGAAACATCCAGCAACCAAATTATAGATCATAAAATGATTATTATTGTATAGGATACAGAGAAATTTATAAGCTAGCAAACATACAAGAATCAAACACTAGAATCCATATATAAAAGATTTCTATACATATATGTGTGTGTGTGTGTGTGTGTGTATGTATATATAAAGACATTTTAAGAGATACTAACTATCGCTTTTCAAAGTTGAATTATGGTAGTATGGTGTAAGTATGACGTTTGCTCAAAAGATGGCATAAATCAATTGCCATTGCCATTGCCACCATATGATAGGGAGGAAATCAAAGAAATGGTGGAAGCATGGTCAAAAACCATTGGAGAATGTTATGCAAGCACAATAACAATGAAGGCATGAAAGGCACAGAACCTCCAACAAGCCTAACAACTGCATGCATTTGTGATAAGTTTGAGATGCATGGTATGGATTGTGATTAGCGTGATTTGTACAAAGGAGGATCCAGGAGGCCTCACACAGCAACTGGTACTGCTGCTTCTGCTATGATAACCACTTTGAGCACCTCTTGAAAATGCAGAAGTCAAACATAACATGTATTCACCTTTTGTTATTTGTATATGTTGAGTATTATAATTTTAATAGAGTTTTCCTTTCTTAAAATGTGCATACAGTTTTTGGCACCCTCTGTGTGTGTGTGTGTGTGTGTGTGTGTGTGTGTGTGTGTGTGTGTGCGCGTGCGTGCGTGTGTGTGATGTGATCCAAAATATGGTTAATATTTAAATTAACAAGTTATTATGGTAAAAAACTCATAACCATTAACCATCCTCAAAATCCCCATCCTTCCCCCAGCTTTGAACACTCTTATCCCATTGTTCTCATTATTTTCTGAAGCAGTTATGGAAATTCTCTTTCATGAGTGTTTTTAGTTGTGCTGTCATGGCTGCCTCAATATCCTGAATTGATTCAAAATAGTTACCTTTCATGGTCATTTTGACTTAGGGGAAGGATCATAAGTCTTACAAGGCCAGATCCAGTGAATATGCTGGATGATGACATACCATAATATTTATCTGATAGAAATTGCCATACAGAAGCATTGTTCATGATCCATGACTTAGGGCTACTTTAAAACACATTTTCTCTCAACTTTAGCTCACACTGAACTGACTACACTGAAACAACTGAAACTTGTCACACACTGTTACTAAGGTTCCATGTACCATTTACCACTCCTGTATTGAAGATCCCTGCCTTGGATAGCACTCAGCATCAGCACCCGATCTATATACCTGATATAGATAGATGGATAGATAGATAGATAGATAGATAGATAGATAGATAGATAGATAGATAGATCTATCTCAGGTAACTGGAAAAAGACAGCAGGCAGTCACAAAAAGAAATGACAAAACTCAGCATGATACTTTGAGGATACATGGCAATTTGAAGAGGTGGTCAAAGGTAGTAGGGAAATACAATAGGCTGAATGAGACAAAACATTTTACCCTTTTAATATTGGGTAATTATGTAAATAAAAATCATTTACAATAAAGCAAATATCAGAAATCCTTACCAGATACAAATATCCCCTCTTAGTAATTCTTTCAAGGGTCTAGTCACTTTAATAAAACATTGAGAGTGTTAAAGACACGGTTCTCTGTGCCAGGCCTCTGATAAAATTTATTTTGGGGCTCTTAAGAGTGAGTAATATTTGCTTTTAATTGCTGGACCCTTATCAAAGTTATTTGTGGTAGGTTATAACCTCTTGAATAGGAACTGCTATTTAACTCACAGTGTAAGTCCCTGGTCTCACATTTCAAACAAATAACCTTTTAGGACTTGAAAGGCTGTGACCTTGACATCAGCATTAGCTTTACTTCTTCCATGAAATTTTCTGTAGGGGAATATTCACAAGGGACTTGATTCTGACAAATGTATTTAATTGAAATCACAATGTCAGGACAGTCACATTAAAGTCTCTTCAGCTTTTCCCAAAATTTATACTGAACAAAGAAAAGACTGTAAAATTCTCTTCATTAAGTTGTAGACAATCCTTTTAAGATACTATTATTCTCAGATTTGATAAATTTTGTTTTAGCTTTCGTGTTACCCAGGGTAGTAATGATGCATTACAAGCATTGTTGATGTTGTTAGGTACCATCAAGTAGAGTTGATGTCCAACTCATAGTGACCCTACATGTAACAGGTGAAACACTATTACCAGTGCTTCTTTGCTGTTCATAAGGTTTTCAATGGCTGATTGTTTTTTGGGAGTGGATTACCAGGTCCTTCTCCCAAGCCTACAGCACCTGGTGTTCCCAGGCGGTCTCCCTTCTAAGTATTCATCAGGCTGACCCTACTTAGCTTCTGAGATCTGGGAGGACTGGATACCACAGGATTACAGCTGCAGGCCATTACAAGGATAGTCTGTACATTTCAGTCAAGTTTCTCCAGAGGAACAAAATCAATAAGATAAAAGATGGATGATAGATAGATAGATAGATAGATAGATAGATAGATAGATAGATAGATAGATTGACAGACAGACAAGATTTATAAGGGGAATTAGCTCACATGATTTGGGTGTTAAAAATCTAAGATAGGACCTCTGCACATTGAAGATCTTGGCATATAACTAGAATGGCTCAGTCCAGGCCCAAAGACTTCAGAACCTGGATGTCTGCTCAGTCCAATGCTGAAGGCCTTGAAATTCAAGGAGAAAGGACCTGGGCACCATGGCACACTCCAGTAACCCCAGCTGGGTATAGCTCAGTGGTGGAGCACGCCAAATTCAATTTCTTAGTACCATACCCCCAAAAATATAAAATCAAGGAGAAGGGATTGCTGGTATAAGTCATGTACTACAAAGTCTTGAGAGCTAGAGTTTTGATGTTCACAGCAAAAGGATTCTCAGTTCCAGGGTGCAGGAGGGAGGGCAATGGAGAAACAATTATTTTGCTTATTCCCTTATTCTCTTTCTTTGCTGTTCTATCTAAGTCCTCAGCTGATTGGACGGTGCCTGACCATATTGAAGGCAGATTTTCCTCACTTATTCTGTTCAGTATTGAATAGTAATCTCCTGTGAAAACACCCACGAAGACAGGTTCTTAAACAATGTTTCACCAGTTTTCTAAGTATTCCTTGGTCTAGTCAAATCAATGCCTAAAATTAACTACAACATCAGATAAAGAAAGTAAAGACAGAAGCATCTTTCCAGCCCCACGGTCTTAGGTAGAATAGTAGGATAAATCTATAGGGGAGGCAAAATTTACTTTCATCATCTTGGGGTTTATCAGATGGACCTCAGAATTAACTTGACATGATAAAGGTCAACTAGAGAAAAGCGTGCACATTTGCTTAAATTTCACAATACACAATAGGCTTTCTACCACTGCAACAAATACGTGAGATAATCAACTGATAAAGGGAAAGAAAGGTTTATTTTGTCTCACAATTTTGGACGATCCAGTCCACTATCAATTTACTCCACTGCTTTTGGGCCTTGGTAAAGTAAGCACAACATGGTGAGAGGTATGTGGCAGAGTAAACCCCTTTACCTCAGAGCTAGAATGGAAAAAGAAAATACCCAGGTCCTGCAATCCTCGTTGAGGACAACCCGAGATGGCCTGAGACCTCGCATTTTGGGGAGTGGGTTTCCAGGTCCTTCTCCCAAGCCTACATCACCTGGTGTTCCTGGGCAGTCTCCCATCCAAGTACTAATCAAGCCCAACCCTGCTTAGCTTCTGAGATCTGAACAGATCAGATGCCACCCAGCTATGGCTGCATGCTTTGTTTATGAAGCCCTGCTTCTTAATGGTTTCCTCACATCCCAAATCACAATGGGCTGGGGATCACACCATTAACGTAGGCCTCTGGGACACATTCCAGATCCAACCTATAGCAAACCTTTATATACTGTGCTGGGCAGAGTAGTAAATTATGAAAGGGTGCTGGTGTAGTGCAGGAGTACAAAGACATGATGCAGCAGCTTGGTCTGCAGGAGTTAATTGAGTAGAGAAGTGGCTAGGAAAATAAAGAACAAGGGTTTTTGTACAAATTTCCTTCATTCTCAACTTTTCCTTCTTGATAAGAAAAATACTTTCTTATATCCAGAGGACATCTTACACATGAGAATTTTGTTTCCTACTTTTATTCTTTTTCTTTCTTTTTTCTTATTTATTTATTTATTTATCCATTTTTGTTCATTTTCTTGTGGTACTTAGGGGTTGAACTCAGAGTCTCACACATACTTCTTGCACATGCTCTACCACTGAAGCTTCACCCCAACCCATTTTTAAATTTTTATCTTTTGATTCAAGGTTCTACTAAGTTATGCAGGCTCTTCTGGGCTTGAACTCACAATCCTCCTTTCTACACCTCCCAAGTCACTGGGATTACAACTGTGCACCACTGTGCCCACCTCATCTCTTACACTGAAGAAACAGGACAAATATCACAGCAAAATTCTTTTACCTGCTGTTTTTCAAGTGCCTTTAACTCAAAATAGTTAATATGTCAGAAGAGCATATTTTGGGCTGCTATAGTCTTAAATGCTTCAGGTCCTTTCTTTTCAATATTTAATAGCCAGGACTAGAAATCCCAAGGTGGGGCTATTGCATCACCCCTAAAAAGATATATGCACTCTCCCTTATTTTAGAGACCATCATTCTCAGGACTGATGTTGTCAAGACTACTATTCCATATACTTTAATTTTCTTTTTTTTTCTTTTCTGTATCTTCTGCAGTGTGCATCATTCTTTCTAAATGATCACTATATCTCTGTCTTCCTGTCTTTAATTATAATTCCTACTTCAAGTAAGAAACTTATTAGCTCAATCAATCACCAGTCAATATAGAACCCAAGGTAGAACTAATGTCCAATATTCACATTCAGGGTCATCTAAAGACTAGAAACTTTCATTTTTTTCTCATCTCTAGAGGGATGCTGTTTGTTACAATGACTCATAGGCCAATAACCTGTGGCTAGTGAAGCATAGTCATATGATGCAAAATGAGAGTAATTTTTCTTTGGTGTCAACACTGGCAACCACTTTCTTCAGAAGGAAATCAGGAGTACAGCAGACACTTAAAAGTGTCTTCAACATTCCTTTATTTACTGTCAGGCCTCACGTACACCTGTTCTTCTTTATAAACTGTCTAGTGTTTATTCATTCAGAAGTTTTTTGAACCCTTTATGTGTCAAGCACTTAGCTTATCATTGAAGAAGCAGTGCTAGAGAGGAAGGATCCATCCCTTCACCTCATGAAGCTTACACTCTAGGAGCTAGGACTGATAAAATTACACAAAGCACACATGACTATTGCCTTACATTATTCTCCACTTTATAAAGAAGTTAAGCATAGTGTTATGGTAGTATATAAGAGGAGGATTACAAGAGACATGAGGAAATATTTTTCTGTGACAGAACTTTTAAAAGATAGTTCTGAATTGTATGTAGGCCATAGGTAGTAAAAAAATTTTTTTGTAAGTCCAGATAGGAGCAAAGACTCTAATCACAACAGAGCAATTACAATACCAAAGTTCCTGAGAAAGAAAAGAAACATAGCAAAAAATGATGCTGAGAGTGAGGTCTCTGTCCTTTGAAGTCAGTATGCAAGGTACTAAGATAAAAGAAACTGCATAGTCAGAAGCCAGAACACACCAGGGCATTCAGCAGCTGTAAACTTTGTATTGCTTTTAAAACTGAGAGTAAGCCTTAAGAGGATATCAAGTGTATATTTTAAGTGGACCCAATAATATTCTTTAAAGATTGGGTTTTCAAGGTACACAATTCAATCTAGGATCACACATTGCATTTAGTTGTCACATCTTTCTACTCCCCTTCAATTTGGCACTAATCCTGCCTTCTTACCTTCCTGCCATCCTTCCTATCTTCTTTTAGTTTTTACTTTTGTGTGGTGCTGGGGATCAAACCCAGGGCCTCATGAATGCTAGGCAAGCACTCTATCACTGAGCTACACCTCATCCCTTCTTTTATTTATTTAACTGATGGAGAATCCATAAACATTGGCTATAATAGTGATATACCATGTGTTTTTTATGTATACATTGTGTAATGTTTAAATCAAGTTAAACTTAAAAAAGTCTTGTTACCTGAGATCTAAGAGGTATGCTGTTTGTACCATGTGGAATTATATACTATACAACTGTGAAAGAGAAACAAATACATCAATCAATTCAACTTCAATATGCCGTTGATTGTTAAATGCTTTCTAAATTTAGCAGTGTAAAAACTTAGGGAAGAAAAGCTTCTCCTAGAAGCAAGAAATGCTGCATTTTACAGTAATTATTCTAAAAGATGGTAGTGAATACATTACCTTTTTCTTCCCAACTGAACCTTAGTTTTTTCAATAAACTTCATTCAGACAACCCTATGACTCAGGAGAAATTGATTTTGATTATTTTTAGTTGACCACGATTATCCCATCTCTTTCTGGTGATTGACTGAGACTTAATGCTGAGAATGAAAAGTATTTCTCTTGGGACTGCTACTGATTTAGGGACTGCCTTTTATGAAACTGAACCCATTGAACTCAAAGAGAGATTGTTTTTTGATTGGAGAAGGAATTTTCCATCAGCTGGATGTGATCAAGGAATTATGTTACTCCAGTTGCAACTACTGTCATTTTGCAACCAGAAGGGAGACCAGTATAAAGACCAAATTAACACAGAGAGATGGGCAAAACTGAGAATTGCAAAGATGTGTATCTTGACGGTACCAACGCCTAGAGATCATCATACAACTGCTAGATTTCTTTCCAATATGTTTCTTATTGTCTAAGCCAGATTGATTTACAGTTTGGATTATTTGCATCTGAAAATCCCCTAACACAAGTTTTGTCCAAGGCATAAACTCAGCACCTATACATCTATATATAGTTCATTTGCTTCTGATATTTTTTTTTTCAGTACTGAGGGGCTGAACTAAGCGCCTTGAGCATACTTTACAACCACTCTACCATTAGGTACACTGACAGATCCTTGTTTTATTTTTTATCTTGAGACAGAGTTTCACTGAATTACCCAGGCTGCTTCTGGTTTCATACTTGCAATTTCTGCCTCTGTTTCCAAAGTCGCTGGGATTATAGGTGTGCCCTGAATATGTGTGTGACTGTTAACTATTTTCTCTCTTGCTTTATCTTTTTAGAAATTGAGACTCTCCTTATTTCTCTTGATAATGATACTCAGCTGTCACCTCAGGTGTGTGGCTACCACTCTTTTCCACTAATCAAGATAGCTTTCCATGACTATAGCACACATACTTACCCTGCTCTGTTTCCCTGCCCACTGTTGACATTTCCAACTGCTCTTCCTGGAACATTGCCTGGACAAAATTCTTCAAACGAAGTTATTTTTTTCTTTACAATGACAATAAATCATGGTAATTATAAAAGACACAAATCTAGGTAAGTATTGCAGTGTGTTCTCTTAGATCTTTTCTTTTTCCAGCGCCTGGTCCAACAACTTAACATACCCTTTGTGGGAAGTTACTTCATATAATCCTTTCTGGATTTTCTAGAAAGAATAATAGTAAAACTTCTTGGCCAAAGCTATCCTATTCTTTAAGTCCACAATTCCTTTTATGAGTTAGTGGCATTTCAATTTTCTTTTATTTCTTTCCTTTTGTTGAAGTTATTGGTTTCTCTTGTAGGTTTTGTTTATAAGTTTCAATTCTATATTGAATGACACTATTTTAACTTTGTGTTTATAATTCCTTATTGAGCCCTAGATCAAGTATCATTATGATCTATGTTTTCAGATTGCGAAAAATATGCTCAGAAAGATATATTTTCCAGTATTTCCTAATTATAGTATTCAACATCAATCATAACTGTTTTCCTACTCCGTGTAACAGAATGTTGTTAGAGTTGGGTCCAACTCATAGTGAACCTATGTACAACAAATGAAACACTACCCACCAATGCGCCATGCCTGGCACTGCTATTCATAAGGTTTTTAATGGCCAATTATTTCAAAAGTGGGCTGCTAGGTCTTTCTCCCAAGCCTACAGCACCCAGATTTCCCAGGTGGTCTCCCATCCAAGCACTAACCAGGCCTAACTCTGCTTAGTTTCTGAGATCAGATGAGATTGGACCCCAGGGTAGAAAGACTGGATACCTGTAATGGGAAAATTTTTGCTTAAAAAGACTAAGGGAAGTTTCTAACCATTTAAATTAGCATCTGCCTTTTGTTTTTGGCTTTAACCATATTTCAGAGTTCAGAAAAAATTTGAGATGCTCCAACAATGTTATGAAAAACAGGATTAAGATTATGCTGCATCTGATCTGTTCAGATCTCGGAAGCTAAGCAGAGTTGGGCTTGGTTAGTACTTGGATGGGAGACTGACTGGGAATACCAGATACTGTAGGCTTGGGAGAAGAACCTGGAAACACACTCCCAAAATTCAATCCAACTTTGAAAACCCTATGAATAGCAGAGAAGCACTGACA
Source organism: Pedetes capensis (assembly GCA_007922755.1). Taxonomy (NCBI): domain Eukaryota; kingdom Metazoa; phylum Chordata; class Mammalia; order Rodentia; family Pedetidae; genus Pedetes; species Pedetes capensis. Next base: position 13,978 of record VMDO01019507.1, read on the forward strand.
ATAGTGTTTCTCCTGTTATATGTAGCATCACTATGAGTTGGATACTGACTCAGAGGTACCTAACAACAACAACATAAACATAAAAGGTAAACTACTTAGTTCATCATCTAAGGTATGAGATTGTTGCCTAAAGAAATATTGGGGCTGGGGTTTAGCTCAGTTGGTAGGGCCCCACTCTGCAATCTCTGAGGACCTGGGTTTGGTCCCCAGTAGCACAAAAATAGGAAAAGGACTAGGCAATCTACTCCCGAGGCAATCTTGAAACAATCAGCCAGTGAAAACCCTGTGAGGGTCACTATGAGTTGGACCTAACTTGACAGCACCTAACAACAAGATCTATACCTTCCTTCTTATTTGCTAGGTAGAGTATAAGGAGTTTGATGAGAGGGTTGCTGGTACTTGTTTAGACACCCGGTCTACTCAGTCTGTTAAAACTTCCCAGAGCCATTTTATCTCCTGTTGCTAACTCTTGTAGACTACTGCTACACCCTTTACTTCTATATCAGCAAAATGTGGAATCTTTCTGGTGTGTGTGTGTGTGTGTATGTGTATGTGTGTGCGCGCGCGCGTGCACGCACACGCATGTGTGTGAAATTAATCACTTGTGTGTATCTAAAAGTGGTTTTCAGCTGGTATACTATTATGGGGTGCTATTCCATAGAATTCCATAGACTGGATGCTTAAATGACAAACATTTATCGTTTACAGTTCCAGAGGCTGGAAGTTCAAATTAGGGAACCTGTATAGCGGAGTTCTCTTGAACAGCCTCCTCTGTGTGGCAGACTACTGACTTTGCATCTTACCCCCACATGACAGAAAGAGAGCAAAAGAGCTCTCCAGCTTTCTCTTATGAAGGTAGTAATCCCACTCAGGGGGGGCTCTACTCTCAGGACCTAATCAGCCCTGAAAGGCCCCTCCTCCAAAGGCAATTCCATCAGGGTTTCTATTACACACATGAATTTTTGAGGGGATATAAATCTCCAGTTCCTACTAATGACAGCTGAGGACAGGGGGAGGGAGGGCATTAAAGAAGTCAGTGTGTTGCTTTCCTGAACCGCTCCATTGCCATGGAAATCCTGATGTTGTACCAGGCTCTCACTAGCTAGAGCACTTCTTAAGACATTTTCAATAGCAAAATGAAAACCATAAATTCTTGCCCTGTCTTTAATCTTTTTGCCCTGAATGAGATTACAGTTTCTGGTGTTATCTGATCCATAGGCTATACCTTAAAAATCTATTTTTATATGCCATAAATATATTTTCCAATTTCTTCAAGGAACAGAAAATTTAAAATGCAGAAACTTGTTCAAAACTCACATTTTTTCGCACTGAAAGCTACTTCTACTATAAATTTCAAAGGGCAACTGCTGTGGTTTGAATAGAAAATGCACCCCCACAAGTTCAGGTTTAAATGAGAGGTCCCCAGCAGGTGGCGCTGTTTTAGGGGGAAGTGAAACTTTAGGATGTGGGGCCCAGCAGGCAGGAGGAGGGTGTTCAAGAGAACTCAGCTGTACAGAAGTTGTTTCTGTCAGGCATTTTGGTCACAGTAACAAAAAAGGTTGTTGTTGTTGTTAGGTGCCATCGAGTCGGTATCCGACTCATAGCGACCCTCTGTACAACAGGTGAAACACTATTGTCAGTGCTTCTCTGCTGTTCATAGGGTTTTCAATGGCAGATTGATTTTTGGGAGTGGGTTGCCAGGTCCTTCTCCCAAGCCTACAGCACCTGGTGTTCCCAGGCTGTCTCCCATCCAGGTACTAACCTTTAGCTCAATTGGTAGAGCGCTGAGCTGCAGTCTCTGAGGTCTTGAGTTCAATTCCCAGCACCGCAAAAATGGGAGAAGGGCCTGGCAATCCACTCCCAAGGCAATCCGGAAACAGCCATTGAAAACCCTATGAGGGTCGCTATGAGTCAGATACTGACTTGATGGCACCTAACAATAACAACAACAACAACAACAACAAAAGGTAACTAATACAGTAATCTTAAAAAAACTAAACCCTACATACTCTTAAGTATTCTCCCTGCTGTGTTAAGCCTGCAGCTGTAGCCGTGGGGCATCTGATCCCATCAGATCTCAGAAGCTGAGCAGGGACGGGCCTGGTTAGTACTTGGATGGGAAACCGCCAGGGAACATCAGATGCTGTAGGCTTGGGAAAAGGACCTGGCAACTCACTCCCAAGAAACAGTCAGCCGTTGAAAACCCTATGAATAGCAGAGAAGCATTGACAATAGTGTTTCACCTGTTGTACATAGCGTCGCTATTAGTTGGATACCAACTCCATGGCACCTAACAACAACAACTGCTATGTTAACTGGTTCCTGAACAATCAAAATTAAACACATTGTTGTTGTTGCTGTTAGGTGCCACTGAGTAGAGTCCCACTCATAGTGCCCTGTGTACAGCAGATGGAAACACTTCCCGATTCTATGACAGGCACACAATCTTATTTATGCTTAAGGCCACTGTTACAGATGCTGTGTCAATCCATCTGGTGGAGGGTTTTCCTTTTTTTCATTGACCTGCCACTCTCCCAAACACGATGTCATTCTCCAGGAATTGCTCCCTCATGACTACATGTCCAAAGTATGTAAGACTCAGTCTAGCCATCGTTGCTTCCAAGGAGCACTTTGGTTGCACTTCTTCTAGAACACTTCTGTTGGTTCTTATGGCAGTCCATGGTATATTCATAGTCATCTCTAATACCATAATTCAAAAGTGTCAATTCTTTTCCTATCTCCCTTGTTCATTGTCCGGCTTCCCAACCATATGATGCGACTGAAAATACCATGGCATTAGTCAGGCACACCTTTGTCTTCAATGTGACGTCTTATAGCTATTACTTTAATGGGGAGTGGAAGCCACTAATGAACCAATAATAGTAAAAACACATTGATTATTGTAATAAAGTATTGTTTAATTATACCAGTAGTTATCCCTAATTTTTCTCCTTACTCCTAGTATTTCTCCTTGCAGTAATGTGGTAGTAACTCTCTTATAGTCCTATGTATCAAAAAACCATCTGTGATTACAACTCTTGCCTGTTGGAACTGCCCCTTTGGTCTCATTCTCTAATTGCCATTTGGCTTACTCATTCCTAAAGAATAAACTCCAAATTTTTCAGTTTGGCATTAGGTCTTAAAATGTACCATGTCAGCCGGGCATGGTGGCGCACTCCTGTAATCCCAGCGGCTCAGGAGGTGGAGGCAGAAGGATCACAAGTTCGAGACCAGAGGCAGTCTGCATAACTTAGCGAGACCCTATCTCAAAAAAAAAAAGTTAAAAATGGGTTGAGGGTGCAGCCCAGTGGTCCAGCACTTGCAGAGCATGCAAGCGTGAGTCCCTGGGTTCGACCCCCAGTACACACACACACACACACAAAAGTACTATCTCAACTTACATGCCTACTCTAATTTGTTTAAATCTGCAACCATAGCACCCTAGCATTGGATCCCGTCTGATCTCGGAAGTTAAGGCAAGTTGCCATGATTAGTCCTTAGATGAGAAACCACCTGAGAACACTAGGTGCTGTATGTTTGGGAGGAGGCCCCAGCAACCCACTCCCAAAACAATCTGCCATTGAAAACCCTATGAATAGCAGAGAAGCACTGACAATAGTGCAGGTCATGGCACAGTGTCAGGGAGTGTTTCCTTCTGTTGTAGGTAGGGTCAATATGAATCAGCCCAACTTGACAGCACCTTATAACAACCACAATTTCTTTTAAATTGTGAATAAGAACAGGATTTACTTCTCTGACAACCACTTATTCACTCTTTTTATCTGTTTAGATGAAACTTGACAATGAGTCTCACACCTTTTTCTTCCCCGATTCTTCCCTTAGTAACATTAGGTCAAATATTGTCTCCTCACATCAAAGGCACAATGCTCACCTATAACACAGCCACAGAGCATAGCTGTACCTTACCTTGACTATTTCCATTTTATTATTAAATCTCAATATTTTTATGATCTACAAGGATTAAAAATTCTGTACAGCACATGGTCCCAGCCTTCTCTCATTTCATCATCTATAACATTCTTGGGCTGAGTGACTACTCAAATAATTGCTGTTTGATTGATTCACCTTAATCCTTACACAAGTTTGCTACACATTAACCAGAGGAAACTTTTCATTTTTATTACCTAGTTATTCTGACCATTCAATAATTTTCTGAGATAAATAATTCTACTTTGTATTTGTGATAAATATTGGAATATAGAAAAAGAATTTATAGCCAGTCATTCCTTTATAGGCCATTCCAATGCAACAAAAACATCACAACATAAGCAAGAGAAAAAAGAAATATATGTTCCTCAACTCTTAAAAACATCTTTTAAAAAGTAATAGATTATCATTACTCATCTAGACATTAGTGCCAGGCTCATGTTAGGTCTTAAAAAGAACACTTCTCAAAATACTGCACTTTGATCATCCCCTCAATGTGCTTATGAAAAAAATTCACTTGAGTCTATTTTTTTCTGCCTTACATAGCATGATGAAAGTTTGTAATGATGAATATTAAAGCAAATAGCAGAGGTGTGTCTGTCATTCTTTTATACAAACTAGCCCAAAATAATTTGCAGGAGATTTAATATTTACCTTTCTTTGGAAATTCTATTTAATCTCATATACTCTGATTATAATAGCAATAATGATAGTGACAATAATAACCAATTTAGAACAGCTATTCCAAGCTTAAAATATGCCATATAACGAGATACTCATGGTCATTAGCAAATGGTAATGGAATTTTTATTAATTTATATATAATATATTGTATTTTATAAGAATGTAATAAACTTCTTCTTTTCAGACTTTATGTTAAGGAGTCCAAATATCAAACTCTGGAAAAAGTCACCTTATGTTAATAGCTGGGGAAGTTATAAGAATCTGATTAAAACCATTTTATATGAGAGACTCAAATCTAAACAAGTGTCAAAACACTTTTATGCCATGCATTAAATTCAAAATGAAGTCATAAGAATGCAGGAGCATACAGTTAGTAAATACTAAGATTAATTTCAAATATATTTATTAAGTGTGCACTCCTAAGTGCAATGTGTCCAACCACTGTAAATTGGCAGCCCGGGCCATCTTGTTATCATTGAATATTTTATAATTATTGACTAGAATATTTAAATTGAAATCATACACAGATAATCATTGAGGCAATGTACCTATGTATCATGTAATCAAGAGATGGGGATGATAAGATTTAATTTAAATATGTTGTCATGATTTGAACACAAAGTGTCCCTCAAAGCCCATGTGTTTAACATTCAGTCTCCATCTGGTGGCACTGTCTTGGGAGGCTATGAAACTTTAGGAGGTGAATTTCAGCTTTGTAGAAGTGATGTTGCTGGAGGCCTTTGGAGTTTTTTCCCCAGACCCAAGGCTCTGATCTCTCTCTATTCCTGCTCCACTGTGCTGTGAGGTTGCCTACCACAAGCCCTGCTGCCCCTGGCACCATGCTTAACTTGCCACCATTATAGATAGATTCTCTAACTGTGAGCTCCCAATAAACTTCTTCCCTCATAAATTTGTTTGGGTTGGTTTTTCTGATAGAGCAGCTAACTAATACAAATATTAAGTTGGACCTAGCTTAAGAATACACAAATATTGGGATCTTAAGAATATTTCAGTATGTTTAGTAGGAGGTACCTTAAGGATATTCAAAAGGGTCAGCCAACCATAGAGAATAGAGGAGTTTGAGTGTAAATAGGGCAAGAACCATTAAAGATATGAAAATATGAAAATGGACAGACTAGAAGCCATATTCTTCCAGACTCTATGCATGTTCAGTTCAAAATTATACGTTTGTTGTATATGTATTGTATAAAATTGTTCCTGATTGTTCTCTGAGAACCACAAAACAGAAAGTCTTACTAAGGCAATCATTTAGGACAATTTTTTAAAAAGCTATGAAAACATGGATATTAAATTCAATCATAATTCAATTCAATCATATATATATATATATATATATACATTTTTAGTTATGCTTTAGAGTTGAACCAGGGCCTCACACATACTTTCCAAGTATTTTACCATTGGGATACTCCCCTAGACCCAGCCCACTTTTTACTTTTTATTGTGAGGCAGGATCTCAGTAAGTTACACATGCTGCCTCTGGCCTTGAACCTGTGATCCTCCTACCTCTATCTCTTAAATTGCTGTAATTACAAATGTGAGTCACCATCCCTCCCTTCTTAAAAAAAAAAATTTCCAAGGTTTGTTAATCTCTTTTGTTACTGCAGGAAAATTCCTTTTGAATATCTTAAATATCTCATGTCATTTTGATTAAAGCTCTTGTTCTATAGTATCAAGCTTCTGTAAACTTCACTCAAAACTTTCCTAAATAATGCTTACCACTTGTCACCTTGGGACATTTTACACACACACACACACACACACACACACACACACACACACACACACGCACTTTTTATTCTGTTGTCCGTATCCATCCATGTACATTCATATAACCTGATTGTTTATTAGTTTGTTGTTGATGTTAGTGCTGGTGAGTCACATGCAACTCATAGCAATCCTCATAGAGGGTTTTCAATGGCTGGTTGTTTTGAGATTGGTTCAGAAGTGGGTTGTTACACCCTTCTCCTGTTTTTGCAGTGCTGGGGATCAAACCAAGGGCCTTGGGGTACACAGACCAGCACTCTACCAATTGAGCTAAACCCCAGCTTTGTTAGTTTACTCATTGATTATATGTATTCCAACAGTACTATATAGATGAAATAGATTCATGTCTTAGGTACACATTCCAAAAAGCAAGGGAAGAAAGACATTTTCAGAGCACAGATAAATCCATGACAAACTTCAATGACAGATAAACTCTCAAACAATACTTACCTCTAAAACCAGCCAAAAGGGATCAAAATTTGAGAATATTGTGACTTTTCTGATGGAGTATATGTATAATTTGAATGTTTATTCAAATTATAATTTGAATTATAATTATCTGAAGGATAATTATAATTATAATTATATTTTATTTATATATTTATTTATATATTTATATATATTTATATATTTATTTTATATTATATATTTTATATTTATTTACTTAATATATTTAGTTATATATTTTTATATATTTTTATTTTTATTTATAATTATAATTATATATTTATATAATTATAATTATAATTATGTATATAATTATAGTAATTATAATTATCTGCAGGGAAATCTGCAGAAGTCAATTCTCAATAGAACAAAGCACTGGATAAATGAGTGGTCTTGAATCTCTCAGAAACTATTAGAAATTCTAATATCACACTCACTTTTGATAATTTTTTTTGTAAGTGTGCATCTTCTCAATACACTGTATATCCCAGTAGCTGTTACTTATATTCCTTCAAGAAAAGACATACCCAAACTTCATGGAAAATTGAAAAGAGGAGTTTCAACTTGATGCTAATCAGAAGAGAACATTAGCTCCAAGATGGCAGGGTAAGAAGTCACTGTTATGAGTAATTGTCATGCTTGTAGTATAGAGAAAACCAATAAGAAATAAAAATAGAGTGAGTGTAGATTGTCCCTCACTCATTTCTCCTTGTTTATGAGTGGAGTGGATGTTATGGGTCAATAAGTGTGTATGTATGAATTTGACAGGAAATCAAGAAATGGTAAAAATAAACCAAGTATTTACAAAACTATTGATGTTAAGTGGGGCACAGTGAAACATGCCTATAATCCCAGCAAATCAGGAGGCAGAGGCAGGAGGATCACAAGTTCAAGACCAGAGGCAGTCTGTGTAACTTAGTAAGACCCTGTCTCAAAAAGCAAAAAAAAGGCTGAGGATGCAGCTTAGTGGTACAGCACTTGCAAACCATGCAAGTGCAAGGCACACAGTTCAAAGGCCCCCAGGACTGCAAATAAATAAAAATAAATAAATAAAAATAAAAAAAGATGTTAGCTGTATAAGATGCATAGATCTTATACAGTGAAACATCCAGAAACAAGACAATTATTTTAATTTGAAGTTCCATTTTCAGAGAAAATGATTTTCACAGGTAATCAGAATATTGAGGTCAAACAAAAGAGAGGCATAGATAGGCGTTCAAACATTGGAGAACTCATCATCAATACGGGTGACCCTCTACTTGTTGAAGAAACTTTAAGAAGGTGCACTAAGTGTTCACAAAGTAAAATTGAGACAAGAATAAAAACTCTCTGTACAGTGCATAATGTACCATTGGGAAAGAATTGTTTTATACTTTATCACAAAATATATTGTTATAGTAGCCAGCATTACTTTTTTGATCTGTTATTGTTTTTGTATTTTCATCTGAATTTTCAGCATGTTGATTACATGCCAATTTTTCTCATATGGCTGATTATACTTTTTTCTTATGAGAGGTATTTGGTATTCAAATGATGCACATCATTAATTATGTGATGATTTTACTCATATCATATGTTATAATTATTTTTCAAATCATGGTCTTCTTTTATTTTCATTTTAATAAAGAGTTTGTGGAAATAAAATACTTGTTTCATATATTTTGATTTGAATTTGGTAGTCAAAGGATAAAAAACAAAACTACTTTTGTCTCTCCAAAATAGCAATAATTTGATATATTTTATTACATACATATATACAATTGTTTTTCTTGTTAAGTGCTATCAAGTCAGGTCCAACTAATAGTGACCCTATATATAATAGAACAAACCATTCCCCAACACTGCTATGCCCGAGATTATGTCAGTGGTTCCCTGCTGATCATTGGGTTTACAGTGGCCGATTGTTTCAGGAGTGGGCTGCCAGGTCCTTCTCTCAAGTCTACAGCAACAGATACTCCCAGCAAGGACTAACTAGACCTGACTCTGCTTAGCTTCTGAGACCAGAAAGGATGGGAGGCCAGATTAGTACAGCTGCAGATGATATATATATATATATATATATATATATATATATATATATATATATATGAGAAGGACGTGGCAACCCACTCCCAAGGCAATCCCGAAACAATCAGCCATTGAAAACCCTATGAGGGTTGCTATGAGTCGGACACGACTCGACGGCACCTAACAACAACAACAACAACAACAACACACACACACACACACACACACACACATATGTCTATACATACATATATAACTAAATATACTGCTTGTATATTTACTTAAAAAGACCTGTAGCTGTAGCACTGTGGCATCTGATTCCATCAGATCTCGGAAGCTAAGGAGGGTTGGACCTGTTTAGTACTTGGATGGAAGACCACCTGGGAACACCAGATACTGTAGACTTGGGAAAAAGACCTGGTACCTCACTCCAAAAAAAGTCAACCTTCCATTGAAACCCCTATGAATAGCAGAGAAGCATTGACAATAGTGTTTCATCTGTTGTACGTAGGGTCACTATGAGTTGGATACTGACTCTACAGCACCTAAGAGCAACAACATATTTACTTTAAAAGCTTGTCAGTACACTGCCTAAATCACCTTTCTTGTAATCAGTGGCATGTATGCCTGGATTTGTATAACAAGTGTATGCTAGAAAGAGGAATCTTAGAGTAAGTGAGATTTAAATTACAACTGATTTGCTTACCAGTTCTGTGTCTCCATAATTTAACCTCTATTTATCTTAATGGCTTGCAGCCACGTATCTGTCAGTTGGCCATAATGTTGGGGCTTGTGTGTTGCTGTGATGCTAGAAGCTATTTTATTAGTATTACAGATACCAGTGGAGTCACACATGGCAGACAGGCTTCAGCTGAACTTCCACACTAAGACAGACCAGGAAGCAGGACCTGGCAGTCCACTCCCAAAACACTTAGTCATTGAAAACTCTATGAATAAAGCAGAAATATTCTCAGACATAGTGTTGGAAAATGAGACCCCAGGTTGGAAGGCACTCAAAAGACTACTGGGGAAGAGTTTCTGCCTCAAAGTGGAGCCTAACTTAATGAAAAGATTGGAGTAAAGCCCCAAGGACCTCCATTTGTTGATGTGGCGTAACTGATAATGAAGAGAGAAACTGTAAACATTCATTAATAATTGGAATGTGGAATGTACATAGTATGAATATAGAAAAATCAGAAATTGTCAAAAAGAAAATGAAGCATATGAACATCAACATTCTAGGCATCAGTGAGCTAAAATGGACTGGCATGTGCCATTGTGAATCAAATAATCATATGATCTACTATGCTTGAAATGATAGGATAAAGAGAAATGGAGTTGCATTTATTATCAAATAAAAATCTCAAGATTGGTTCTGAGATACTATGCTGTTGTAATACAATAATATCTATATGCCTACAAGGAAGGCCAGTTAATATGACTATTATTCAAATTAATGCACCCACCACTAAGGCTACAAATGAAGATAGGGAAGATTTCTACCAGCTTCTGCAATTTTAAATAGACTGAACATTCAATCAAGATGTGCTGATAATTACTAGTGACTGGAACGTAAAAGTTGGAAACAAAGAAGAAGGCTCAGTAGTTGGAAAATATGGCCTTGGTGACAGTAAGGATGCTAGAGATTGCATGATAGAGTTTTATCAGACCAATGACCATTTCATTACAAATATATTTTTTTGAGGGCTGGGATTTAGCTCAGTTGGTAGAGCGCTGTGCTGCAGTCTCTGAGGTCCCAAGTTCAATTCCCAGCATGGCAAAAATGGGAGAAGGGCCTGGCAATCCACTCCCAAGGCAATCCTGAAACAGTCAGCCACTGAAAACCTTATGAGGGTTGCTATGAGTCGGATACCGACTCGACGGCACCTAACAACAACAACAATATTTTCTCACCAACATGAATGTTGACTTTACACATGGAATTCACCAGATGGAACATACAGAAGCCAAATACACTACATTTATTGAAAAAGACAATAGATAAGCTCAATATCAAATGTCCGAACAAGACTAGGTGCTGATTGTGGATCAGACTATCAACTGTTTAAAAGCAAGTTCCAACTAAAACTGAAGAAAATTTGAACAAGTGTATGAGAGCTAAGATATGACCTTGAGCCTAGCCCATCTGAGTTCATAGACCACCTCAATAAAACATTTGATGCATTAGAGACTAATGGTAGAAGACTAAACTAGCTGTGGCATGACATCAGAGACATCATTATGAGGAAAGCAAAAGGTTATTATAAAGACAGGAAAAAAGAAAAGACCAAATTATGTATCAAAAGAGGCTCTGGAAACTTGCCCTTGAAGGTCAAGCAGCTAAAATAAAAGAAAGACATGATGACAAATTAAGCAAATAAATGGAAGATTTCAAAGGGCAGCTTAAGAATCAAGTATTTTAATGACATGTACAAAGAACTGGAGACAGAAAACCAAAAGAGAAGAATACTCTCTGTTTTGTTCAAGTTTAAAGAATTGAAGAAAAAGTTAAAGCCTCAGGTGGAAATAGTGAAGGATTTTACTGAGAAAATATTTAATGATGCATAAAACATCAAAAGAAGATGGAAAGAATACACAGTAATTATACCAAAAAGAATTGGTGGATGGCCAACCATTTCAAGAGGTTGCATATGAGAAGGAACAAGTCGTACTGAAGGACAAAGTAGAAACTACCTTGAAAGAATTGGTGAAACACAAGACCCCAGGAATTGATTTATCAACTGAGATGTTTCAAAAAGTAGATGCAGCACTTGGAGGTGCTTGTTCGTGCCAAGAGATTTTGAAAAGAACTATCTGGCAATTGACTGGAAGAGATACATATATGTGCCTATTCCCAAGAAACAGGATCCAACCAAAAGTAGAAATTATAGAAGGATATCATTAATATCATATGCAAGAAAAATTTTACCAAAGATCATTCTAAAGCAACTGCAGCAGTATACAGACAGGAAACTGCCAGAAGATTAAGATGGATTCAGAAAAGGGCATGGAACCAGGGACGTCATTGTTGAGGTCAGATGGATATTAGCTAAAAGCAAAGAATACCAGAAAGATGTCCATCTATGTTTTATTGACAATGCAAATGCATTTGAATGTGTAAATCATAACAGATTATGGATAACAATGCAAAGAATGGGAATTTCAGAGCACTTAATTATGTTCATAAGGAATCTGTACAAAGACCAGGAGGCAGTTATTCAAACAGAACAAGGAAAGACTACCTGGTTTAAAGTTAGGAAAGGCATGCATCTGGGGCTGTTTCCTTTTACTGCACCTCTTCAATCTCTATGCTGAGCAAATAATCTGAGAAGCTAAATTTTATGATGAAGAATGCAGCATCATGGCTGGAGGAAGACTTATTCACAGCCAGCATTATGCAGATGGCACAACTCTGCTTGCTGAAAGTGAAGAGGAATTGAAACATTTACTGATAAAGATCAAAGAACTCAGCCATAAGTATCAATTCTGCCTGAACATAAACAAAACAAAAATCCTTAGAACTGGGTCAATATGCAACTTCACAATAAATGAGAAATGATTGAGGTCGTTCAAGGCTTTGCTTTACTTGGTTCTACAATCAATACTCATGGAAGAAGCAGTGAAGAAATCAAAAGGTACATTGCAGTAGAAAAAGCTCTTGCAAAAGACCTCTTTAAAATGTTGAAAAATAAAGATGTCACATCGAAGACAATGAAGCCTGACTCATGCCATGATATTTTCAGTTGTATCATACGCTTCCGAACACTGGACAGTGAATAAGGGAGACAGAATAATTGATGCTTTTGAATTATGGTGCTGGAGACAAATATTGAAAATACCATGGACTGCCAATAAACCCCCAATAGATCTGTCCTAGAAGAAATGCAACTAGAGTACTCCTTGGATGCAAGGATGGCTACCCTGCATCATATGTATAGTGGACATATTGTCAAGAGGGACCAGTCCCTAGAGAAAGACATCATATTTGGGAGAGTGGCAGGTCAATGGAAAAAAGTAAAACCTCCAACTAGATGGATTGACATAGTGTCTGCAACAATGTGCTTAAACATAAATAAGATTGTGTCCGTGGCACAGAATTGGGAACTGTTTCATTCTACATTACTTAGGGTCTCTATGAAGCAGACAGGACTCAAGGGCACCTAGCAACAAAAGACAACAAAATCTTAACTTCGTTTTACATTTGAATGAAATAATATAATGTCTATTATGAATTTTTTAAATTATCAATAATCTCTGCCAAGTTCCTAACACATAGAAGCTGCTCAGAAAATTGTCAAATTCTTGTTTTATAAGACTTAATATGATAATACTTAAAATTATGTGTTTATTTGTTTCAACTTCTTTTCCCTATTATTGCCCTACATCACTTACTTCCAGATAAGTATGAAATATACCAACATAGCTGCTTGTTCACTTCTTCTTGCTTTTAAATATATTCTATAAAAAATTTCCATCATTTTTGTCATGTTACACCTTTCCCACAACTTCAGAGGAAATATAAATTTCTTATGATATGACATCGAGGATACTCCACGATATGACCATTATATAAATTCCAGACTTATCACCACCTCTACCCCCATACACATCTTTCTTTCCAACCAACCAGGCTTTTGTGCACTACTATTTTCCCATTTCTTTTCTCAAGTAATTCTTTAGCTTCAAACTGAGTTCTAAAAATAATTGAATTAAACTCCCCCTCTCCCTGACTGGCTTCTCAGAAATGCCTTGAACATTATTGAAACTTAAATCTTTAATGAAATTTGAAAAACAGCTATTCAATTTCCAAAAATAAAAACTGTTACCAGAATTTTATTGAACTTGTAAGTTGATTTTTTGATAAGTCCACCTGTATAATATCAGTTCTTGTTATCGATGATGGCATATGTCCTTGTGTATTTCTTCAATACTCCATAAGAAAATTTAATAATTTTTCCAACAGAGGTCTTAAATGAATTTCACTAAATTTATTCTTGGCTGTTTTATTTTTTATTTTTTTGACCAGGATGTTTTTCTCTTAATGTGTATTTGTTGACGTATAAAATACACTATTAGTGTTTAAAAATTTAACCTTTTGTATTTTAATCTTATATCTAGCCAGCTTACTAAATGGTTTTGCATTTAATACTATATCTTGTAGGTTATTTATGGTTTTCTAATTTAATGATCATAAAACCTGCATTTATTGTAAGCATTTATTTTCTTCTTACCATTCCTATGCCTTTAATAATAATATAGAGCCCCCTCACAATATTAAAAGGAAGGATGATTACATTTGTCTTAGCCAGATCTAATCCAGTAAAACAAGGGTTTTAATTGTGGATAAAATTCCGAAGAAGAGCAAGAAACCTATACAAATAAAATATCTATGGATGGAAAGTCAATATAAAGGTGACTTTTGATGTTTGATTGATCCTCTCTGTGACACATGGAGTTTCCTACAACCAAGATTGTATGAGATACTGCATAAGTTGTATCTCACAGTGGTTCACTTGAGAAAAGAAAGGTGCTTCAGGTTCACTGGCTTCTGTCCCTACTGGTTGAAAATTGCCCATGAGGTATTACTACCTCACTCCCCTTCCTGGGCAGCATCTTCTTGAGTGCCAGTTAAATTTCACAGATCTCTCAAGCCATACTACTAGGAAAATCCCCAAACAGAAAGTAGAAATGTGTGGAGTAGCTAAGGAAGAGTAGGTCGTGATGAAGAATTGAGTAAACACATTTCTGCAGAATGTGAGGCGAGGCCTGTCATAAGAACTTGATGGATTTCCTTTGTTTGGTGGGTTGGTTTTTTATTTATTTGGTTTTAAATGGAGACCTCACTGCAAAACACAGGGTGGCCTTGAACTCACCATCCTCTTGCCTCAACCAACTGAATGTTAGGGTTACAAGTGAGCACCATAGGCTGGCTAAAGATTTCTTTGTCTTAAAGGAAAATAGTTCCCATGTTTTCATTTAAGATAATATTTGCTCAGTTTCTTATACTCTTTGTCATTCTAAGAAAGCCCTGTTATATTCCTAATACATTAATAAATTTCATTGTAAATGTGTTTCAATTTTTAAAGTTCTGGTTATATGCATTTGTTTGTACAATTTCCCACTTGTAATTGATTAATTTTTTGGATTAAATTTCTGCATTGTCTAATGTTAAGTCACTCCTGAATAAGGCCAATATATTGGTAGTGTGTGTGTGTGTGTGTGTGTGTGTGTGTGTGTGTGGTAGTGTATATATGTGCATATATACATATATGTTTTATATATATGTGTGTGTGTGTAGCTTGATTTAGTAATATTTTTAAGATTTTTTACATCCACAATTCTAAGTGAAATGAACACATAAGTGTTTACTAGCCTACAGTTTTCTCCAGTTCTTATACATGTTTATAGTGGCCTGATATAGGGCACAGGAGGGCATGCATCTCTTCATATGCTCTGTAAGAGATTAGGTAGGCTTGTTATGTTCCTGAAAATTTATAAGAACTCATCTCTAAAACATACAGAGCACAGTGTTTTGCTACTGTTTTGCTCATGGGAATATTTTTTAGCACTATTTCAATTTCTTTAATGGTTATAGAATTCTTTATGCTATTTTTCCTCCTTGATCAAATTCTAATATGGGAAATTATGTACAAATTTTAATATACCATTTTTCTTTTCCTTTTTTCTTTTTTTTTGGAACTGGAAGTTGAACCCAGGGCCACTCTCCTGCATGCTTTGCAAGTCCTGGACCACTGAGTAGCACCCCGAGCCCATTTTTTCAGTTTATGAGACAGGGTCTTGCTAAATTACGCAGACTGCCTCTGGACTCGAACTTGCGATCTTCCTGCCTCAGCCTCCCAAGCCACTGGGATTACACACCCAGCTCTCTTTTTCATTTATTATATGGTAATTCAGCTCATGTATTTGGAACTGTTCTCATTTTTTCACAGAAATATCCAGGTTATAATTTTCCCTTAAAATATTGTTTTACTGTTGTATATGTTTTACTATATAATGTTTTCATCATAATTCAGTTTGATATTTTTACTGTAATTTGTCTATATCATGAATTATTTTTCTATATTTTTTCACAATTTCTAAATGTGTGAGATTATCAAAATGTATCTTATTATCATAAACTTCTAACTTCATTACCATGATCAAAGACTAATTTTGTGCTTTTGAAACTTTTGTGGCTTTTTCTATGTATATGTCTTTGAAAAAAATCTGTTCATTAATTATTATATATAAAATTCCACGCATATCCAGTACCTTGTTATATAAATTGTGAAGATCTGTATACTGTTGTCAATTTACATTCTTTAACCATCAATGAATAAGAAATATATGTTAAATCTACAACTAAAATTATAGATTTATTGAATTCTTCCTGCATTATTCTGAATTGATGGTGCACTTATTTTATTACACATACATATTTATAATAGCTTCTTGGTAAGTTGTAAATGGATCATTTACATAATGGAACTACCTACTATTTTTGTGTCTTAAAGTATATTTTATCTAATTTTCTAAAGTTCTTTCTTTGTGTTAGTATTCATGTGAAATATTTTTGCGTTTACTTTCTCATCCAATTTTTTACTGTCCTTATATTTTAGCTATCTTTTGTAATCAGTATAGAACAAAACTTTGATTATTATCCACAATTGTCAGAATTTGTCTTTGAATTGGTAAGATTGTCCATATATACTTATTGTAATTATTAATATCAGTTTTCAGTACTTTGGGGTTGAACCCAGGCCTTTGCACATACTTTGCAATTGCTTGACCACTGAGTTGCACCTCTAGTACATTTTTAATGTTTTTTAAATTTTGAGTCAGCATCTGTCTAAGTTATGCAGGTTGCTTCTGCCCTCAAATTTTTGATTCTCCTGGCTCCACCCTCTAAAATGTAGGGATTACAATCATGTGCCACCCTGTCTGGTCATAATTATCAATGGATTTAGACCTATTAGTATCATCTCATTTTTTGTATTATGTCCTATTTTGCAATATTTAATACTTTGTTTTATGAATTGATATCTATATATTTCTTTTAATAAAATTAGAAATCAGCATAGTTCCTGCCTTTATTTCCCTTTCCCCACTTACTTTCTGATTTTATTATATGGATATATTTAGTGGATTTCTCAGTAATAGCTTTCTGACACTGTGTATATCTGATATGTCTTTTTTTATTTTTTAATCACAGTCTCATTTTATGGTAGCAAATTAATTTTTTTCTTTTATTTCGTTCTAAATATCTTGTTATTTTAATTTGTAAACTTTTTGCCCCAGCAGTATTAGACACTTTTACAGACAAGGAAGACCAGAACTTCATATTATCAGGTTGATAAATCCAGAAGGTATGCAGTAGAAAAGCCCAAGAGTAAAGCTATTTAATAAAAATTAAAAAAGGAAAAAAGAAAAGAAAATGCCCATATCAGATATGAATCCACTGTGGCCCAGGAATAAGTTTTCATTAGCGTTTTACAATATACAGAGGAAGGATCTGGTAACCCACTCTGATAACATTCAGCCACTGAAAACACTATGAGAGTCATTCTGATTCGAATCCAACTCAATGGCACCTAACAACAACAACAACCTAGAAAACAATCTTTAAACCTTAGGGTTTTAGGAGTTGAAGGGTGGGGAATGGATAAGAATTGACTGAGGTTAGCCTCAGCTACTTGGAAACAGGACTTTTGGGATGGTGATTCCTAACATGCCTACACCCAGGTGTGGAAAGTAGCTACTGTTTACTTCCACGGAATTGTCGGGAAAAAGCCAGAGCAGAACCCCAGAAGCTCTATTTTACCCACAGCAGCACCCTATTTCATAGCAGTGCTTGATTGACTCCTATCCCAGACTAAATCTACTACCCTTCATGCACTAATTTAAATTATCTAGGCTCTTCTGGTTTGTCAGTTTCCCTCATTTTCCCTGATCTATTCCTGTGAAGCTGAAATAGGGAGAAGCAGCTCTACCCCTCCAACCCCCGAGTCAGAAGTTGGGAATGTATGCAGAATTATGTTGTCTTCTGTCTAGAGGAAGGAAAAAAAATCCTGATCTGTTGCATTTTCAGATTTTCCTACCATAAATACTCTCACCAAGGTTAACTTCAAGCCTCCAATAATTTAGCAACTGTCTGTCAACTTTAAGGTCATCTCCAACATTTTCATAGGAATAAAGTCCACAGGGAAGAAGAGATCAATATGTGTTTCTTTAAAAGAGAATTCTTTCCCTTGACATATTTTCTCCTGAACACCCAGCATTTTGCATTGTTCTACAATGGGGCTGATTGCAAAAGACACAAATGCTAATACTGCTCAAAGCAAAGTGAAGATCTCGGTTTCAGCTTCCTCACCATAATATCCCAACTCAAATTAGACGACAAGAACTACAAATTAATTTCCTAGGCATGCCATAACAAAATCCCCAAACCTGATGGTTTAAAACAACAAAATATTCTTTCCTCACACTTCTAGATGCAGGAAAACTGAACTCATGGTGCCATTCAGGCCATGTTCCCTCAGCTTGTCAGTAGCATCCTTTTCTTGCCTCTTCCCAGCTTCTGCTAGTGGCAGAGATTGCTTTCTGGCAGCTACATTACTTCAGTTTCTATCTCTGCCATTGCAACCTCTTCTTTCTGTATGTTTCCATATCTTCATATGGGGACTTCAGTCATATTTCAACAGGAATATACCACACTCCAATATGACCATTGTTGTTGTTGTTGTTAGGTGCTGTCCAGTCGGTATCCGACTCATAGCGACCCTCATAGGGTTTTCAATGGCTGAGTGCTTCGGGATTGCCTTGGGAGTGGATTGCCAGGCCCTTCTCCCATTTTTGTGGTGCTGGGAATTGAACTCGGGACCTCAGAGACTGCAGCGCAGCGCTCTACCCACTGAGCCAAATCCCAGCCCAATATGACCATTATTCTCAGCTTATTTTAAACAATTACATCTACAGTAGATTCTATTTCTAAATAAGATCACATTCGAGTTATTTAGGGGGCAGGTTTTCAGCATATTTTGAGGGGGGACCATAATTTAACCCACAAAATCTAGTGTAATTTCCTTCTCCTGTTCTCTTTGGAACATGAGGAGTGTGTTTCTCAGCACAGATTGCCCATTCAAGTTACCTAGGAAACTTACAAAATACACTGATGCTTGGGCCTTAACACAGAACAACAACATGAGAATTTCTCTGAATGGTGCTAGAATACCTGCACTTTTAAAAAGTTCCCTAGATGGTTCAAATGCTCAAATAAATGCAAGAACATGGGGAGATAAGATGGAAGAAATAAAATTACTCCTAATCATGATTATCAACAGGTAATGCCATAATGGGTGTATCAACTACTGTTCTACTGACTGGTGGCTTAGCCTCCAACTTGTCCTTGGTGTATGAATAATTTGCATCTTCAATGAAATTGATATAATTATATATAATTATATGTTTATGCACACATACACTTGTACAATATAATTTTCAAGAGGCAAAAATAATTATACCTTAGTTTATGCCAGGAAGTCCCATAACAAAGAAGACAAGCAGTGTTGAGAGCACACGGCTTCCAGGGACAGCATTACTTTATCAAAAGCATTGTTTAGGAGTTGCTGCATATGGTGATGATAAAAAACAGACATTCAGTTGATCTTATTATTATTTTAAATTCTCTAATGTTAGTGTATCCCTTCCTTCTTGCACTCACCTCTCCCCGACTTTGTTGATACTCCCTGACACATCATAGAGGCTCCATAGGTATTTGTTCACTCAAGGAGTAACTGAGTATAAGATGCTCAGTCAATACTTAATAAAAGGGTGAAAAGAAAGATAGGTGAGAGAGTAAATGAACAAATGTTCCCTTGAGTAAATAAGCAAATGAGTGCTTTTGGCAATGTTCTTTAGGTTTAGGTACTCTGATGTTTTATTCTACTAGGAAGATTAAGACTTCCTCTGATTAGTAAAAAAAAAGTCTGCTGCAAATGATCACTCAAAGGAAATTGCCCTTCCAACCTAGAAGCCAGATCAAAGCATTAATGCAAAGTTAATACAGACAAAAGACACAGATGGGAAAAAAGATAATATGCAATTTAAAAATGTAGTAAAAGACAACAGAAAAAGGAAACACTAAGCCTGAATATACATAGAAATAAAATCATAGTTGTTTCTTTTATTTTTCCTTCAACAAAAAAGGAAACATAAAAGAGAATAAAAGGGCAAGGGCAAATGTTATAAATAGTGGCAAAGGTAGGAAAATGAAAGCAAAGGAAATGGAATACCATGGTGAAGGAGAGGAAGAAATAGAATTCTCAAGGAAGGAATAAAGCAAGCTAGCAAAGAAGCCGATGGTAGGTCCCTGATAGTATTTCATTATAACTGCTCTTACATTTTATTATATTTCTCTGGCAGAAGTCCCACATCTCTTTATGTCTGAAGGAGTGGGATGGCAGAAAAATGTTACTCCAGGGACTTGAGACTTATTGCTTCGTACACTTAGTGTTAGGCTGATTTTTTTTCTTTAAATTACATGCCACTGTCATGTTCAAAATAAAAGCTTAAGACAGACCATATACCATGTATCACTGTAAAGACTGCTTTTACAAGGAATGAAAAACTGATGAAACTTGGTTGAACTTTAAGTAAAGCAGAAACAACTGAAGTAGCACCGACGTCTATACTTTGTTTTATCCTAACTTGCACTTCCAGTGAGAGATATGAAAGTGATCACATGCTGTCATGAATTAAGGAAACATCCCATGGGAAATGCCAAATATAGCTGTGAAAAGTATAGGTTTTATATTTAAAACAGTCCTGGACCTGTCCAGTGACCCTCAATAAGTCACTTAAATTATCTAAACCTAGTTTCCTTAGACATTAGTAGCCATACAAACATTACTTGATTATGATTTTTATGAAAATTAAATATCAAAACATATAAAATTCTTAGCACAATAACTGGAAAGTATTTAATATAACGAGTAATTTTACTATATTAGCACAAAAAAGTTATCTTACATTCTAGGGTATGATGAAACTGGATGTTTTTTGAGGGGGTTGTTCTGTTTCTGTTTTTTAAGACAGGGTCTCCCTATGTAGCCTAAGCTGGCTTCAAACTTGCAATCCTCCTGTCTCTGAGTATGAGACAGGAAAGGGCTACCTCACTAGATTAATTGAACTTTAATTATTGATAAATATACATTATGTGTTAAATTAATGAAAGGAAAACTATAATTATCCACATCATGTATTTCCCATAGTTAATTGAATGTGAAGGAGCATTTGACTGTATTTTCTCATTTTCTCTATTCTCAATATTCTGATGTTTGATACTAGTAAGACTGTCCCTCTCGGTGCTGATTAATTCCTAGAGATAGCAGAACTCCCCTGGGACAGGGGCTTAGATGTACCAACTAATGAATACCCCACACCCCCAGCCACCTCTTTTCAACTTTGCACACACCAAGCTAGTATTTCCCATGCCTTAAATCACTCCAGGCCAGGTACGAAACAACCGAGAGGCAACCCTTATAGCAAAGATTCCTTCAATATTATTCAGACGATCTGATCTTAAGCTCACTCAGAATACTTATTTTGCCTTTTCATTCCTTAATGTGATAACCCCAATAAAGGGTCCAGGCCATTTTGCCCCCTTTCCCCTGGTCTTTCCTATATGCTCTGCCATGACATGTCTTCTATTTCTGGGACATGACAATAATTTCTGTATCTACATGTTTTATAGTAACTGATTAAGATAAATTCCAGAGGTATTTTAATGTCTCATTCAATAACAACACTCTGAACTCTGCCTTATTGTGAAATCTGTCCCAAGGCTTCTTAGAAACTTCTTCCAGTCCTTGGAAGCATTGTTTTATGCTTCAATAACCTCCATACCAGGCTAATGGGCTCTTTTACATGGAGTAAAAAAAAAAAAAAGAAAACTCAACAAGTTTCATCCCTTACTTAATATACCTTTAAGTGCCTTGGCACTTTTTTAAGTTCTCATCTTTAGAAATATGGCTTTTGTTTTAACTCCCCATTAGAGAGACTTCAGCCTACAATAACATATCATCTTATTCAGCTTTCAAGCTACGAAAATTTAAAATACTCTACTCTGATAACCACCTCTTACACTAAATCTTCTTTTAGTTCTTTGTACTTCTTGTGAGAAGGTTTTCCTATGCTGTGATTACTTCGCCCTTGATTTTTTCTTTTCCTGTGGTATATATCCTGCCTCTTCTGGCTTTATATTTCTCTATATCTATGTGAATGTTAGACTCAGTCATGTTACTGATCCATACCTTGAAATCTCAGAATTTTCTATTCCATAATATTTTATTACCTTGATTTATGCCTCATTACCTGCTTTTTGCCTGCAGCCATATTCCTGTGGCATCCGATCCTGTCAGATCTCGGAAGCTAAGCAGGGTCAAGCCTAGTTACTACTTGGATGGGAGACCACCTGGGGACACCATGTGCTGTAGAGTTGGGAGAAGGACCCAGCAACCCACTCCCACTCCCAAAAATCAATCTGCCAATGAAAACCCTATGAACAGCAGAGAAGCACTGACAATAGTGTTGTATGTAGCGTCACTATGTGTCAGATACCAACTCCATGGCACCTAACAACAACAACAACAAGCTGCTTTTTATCTTTACATCGGAGCTGCCAAGTATTTCTAGAATATATTAAGTATATCAAGCTGATTTGTAGAAAATCAAATAAACACAGCTAACTCAACAATCCCCTCCCCATAATATGTTGTTTTTAGGTGTCATTGAATCAAGTCCGACTCAGAGACTCTTTGGGTTTTCAATGGCTGATGGTTTTAGGATTGCTTTGGGAGTACATTGCCATATCCTTCTCCTGGTTTTGCAGTGCTGGGAATTGAACCCGGCTCCTCAGAGAGTGTGGGGCAGCACTCTACCAACGGAGCTAAACCCTAGAGTCCCATAACTTAATAGTCATTTTATTAATTTTCTTGTCTTTTTCATTTATGGAGTAACCGGCTCATAACTCTTCCATATTTTTCCAATCCTAAATCTAATTTTCTCCTCTTTCATCAGCAGCAATTTTCTTTGTCTCTTAACCTACCAAGGAAGGTTTTCTGATGTTTTCAATGTCTCTGCCTCCCTCTTTCTCTCTCTTCTCTCATTTCCTGATCCAAGTAAAGTTTTGTTCTCTTACACTCTATGAGACTGAGACCTGTGTGTATCATCTAAGGCTTTTCCACTGACAAGTGCCTAAGAATTCAGTTTCAACTCTCAGACAATAATAAGAATATATGTTGTTGTTAGGTGCCGTCTAGTCTTGTCCAACTTACAGCAACCCTCATAGTTTTCAATGGCCAATTGTTTCCAGATTTCCTCAGGAATGGATTGCCATGTCCTTCGCCTGTTTTTTTGTTGTGCTAGGAATTGGACTCGGGACCTCAGGGACTGCAGAGTGGTGATCTACCAACTAAACTAAATCCCAGGGCCCATAAGAATGTACAGATTGACTTAAACAAACATCCCGCACTTAACAACTGGATTTAGAAGTGGCTAGTTATGTCAATGGCTGGGATTTAGCTCAGTTGGGAGAGCGCTGCGCTACAGTCTCTGAGGTCCAGAGTTCAATTCCCAGCACTGCAAAAATGGGAGAAGGGCCTGGCAATCCACTCCCAAGGCAATCCCAAAATAGTCAGCCATTGAAAACCCTATGAGGGTTGCTATGAATTGGATAGGGCACCTAACAACAACAACAACAACAGTTATGCCAAGGAAGAAGGAACCAGTAACCAACTCCCAAATATCAATCCACCATAGAAAACCCTGTAGAGAGCAGAAAAGCACTGACAATACTGTTTCGCTGGTTGTATGTAGGGTTGCTATGAGTCAGATACCAACTTGACGGCAGCTAACAACAACAGTTATGCCAAATAATATTGCCACAAGGACTTTGTTCCTTCCCATACTCTTCATGTGTACTCTGATCCATTCTCAGTCTCCAAATATAGTTCCTAAGATGCTCCACCTACAGCCCTACCACTGTGGCATCAGTTCCAGTCAGAGATCAGAAGCTAAGTGGGGTAGGGCCTAGTTAGAACTTAGATTGGAGACCACATGGGAACACCAGATACTGTAGGCTTGGAAGAAGGACCTGGCAACCCACTCCCAAAAAGCAATCTGCCATTGAAAACCCTATGGATTGCGGAGAAGCATTAAGAATACTGTTTCACTTCTTGTACATAGAATAGCTATGAGTTGGACACTGACTGGACAGCACTTAAAAACAACAAGAAGACTCTCCAGGATCACTTCAATGCATTACTGGAATAGGAGTTCCCTTCCCCTATTAGGACAAACAAGCATCCTGAAATTGGGTCCAGTGTCTCTGGTAGGATTTTGAGGATCATATAATATTCCTAAATGCTCTCACCTGATGAAAGTATTTAGATTGGTTGGGTATGGATGCAACTAGGGAAGGTAATGAATGAATGGATTATGAAGTCAACTCTATCATCACACAGACTAAAATGGGAAGTAAACTTCTCAGAAATTGGATAAGAAGTGGGTAAAACAATATAAGCTGACTAAAAGACAGTAAAGGATCATTATACTCTTCATTTCATATTCTCTCCACATATTCTTTTAGTTCTCTCCTTTCTATAGGACCACATTACAGAATGTAGTTATTAGACACTGTTTCTCTTGTACCTATCATCATAATACAATGTGAATATTTTCCTCAAATCTCTTTGAAAACTTTGTCAATGTCATTTTCTCTGCTTTTGTACCACTGGCATGTCACTAAATTTTTGAATTCTTCTTTTTCTTTTCCTTAAATGGATATCACCAAATATTTTCAACAAATGTATTCTTGCCATTTTCCATTGACATTTTATATAACAATCTCTTCCACTTTTGCCTGTGGTCACATGTACCTCTCCATATTCTGACTTTTCTTAACCTCTAAGACACTGAAATGTCTCACATGTCTTAACAATCATCCCACAATTTTTTTGTCTCCCTTACTAATATCTTCCTTTTTAAAAATCTTCAATGTAAGAAATGAAACATGGAAAAATTTCCTCTATTTCTTATATACAATCTCTTCATCTATTGTCTGCAGCTTAAAATATCATTTCTTTGTTCACCACTCACATTATAATCTCTGTGGTTTGCTCTCCACCTGCTCCTCCAAATTCAAAAATAACTTTGTGTGTGTGTGAATGTGTGTATGTGTGTCCATGTGTATGTGTATATGTGTCTGTGTGTCATTATGTGTATGTGTATGTGTGTCTGTGTGTGTACGTGGTGCTAGGAATTGAACCCAGGGCCTTGAAGATGCTAGGCAAGTGGGCTACTGCTCAGCTACATCCTTAGTCCAAAAATAACTTTTGACATCAACCTTCTCATTTACTACCACATCACACACTCTACTTGAGTTATATTATATAGTCCTCAAAGACAATTTTATCTTCTCTGTTGTTGTTATGAATAGTATCATCATCATAGTTATCTAAGCTATACATTCTTTCATAATAGGATACAGAACTCAACATATTCTCTGAAATAACCATTATTCTAAATATTTGACAAATTGAGTTATTGATTCTTCAGTTTTATTCCTCCAGGATCCATTATTTTGTCAAATTTGGTAGATTCTATACCTGAAATATAATTTTTATTTATCACCAATGCTTCATTCCATAGATATTTTCATATTTCCAGAACTCCTCATACAT